>SJXQ01001464.1:104600-123161 GCA_006408695.1 Aepyceros melampus
GATTTTTCCTTTGGTCATGTATGGATGTGAGAGTTGGACTGTGAAGAAGGCTGAGCGCCGAAGAATTGATGCTTCTGAACTATGGTGTTGGAGAAGACTCTTGAGAGTCCCTTGGACTGCAAGGAGATCCAACCAGTCCATTCTGAAGGAGATCAGCCCTGGGATTTCTTTGGAAGGAATGATGCTAAAGCTGAAACTCCAGTACTTTGGCCACCTCATGCAAAGAGTTGACTCATTGGAAAAGACTCTGATGTGGGAGGGATTGGGGGCAGGAGGAGAAGGGGACGACCGAGGATGAGATGGCTGGATGGCATCACGGACTTGATGGACGTGAGTCTGAGTGAACTCCGGGAGATGGTGATGGACAGGGAGGCCTGGTGTGCTGCGATTCATGGGGTCGCAAAGAGTCGGACACAACTGAGTGACTGAACTGAACTGGGACTTGATTACAAGAGCTCCACGGGACTAGGAGAAACAGACTTCACTCTTGGAGAGCACAAACAAAACCTTGTGTGCACCAGGACCAAGGGGAAAGGAACAGTGATCTCCGAAGGAGACTGAGCCAGACTTACCTGTGAGTGTCTGAGGCTCTCCTGCAGAGGTGTGGGTCAGCAGTGGCCTGCCACAGGGACAGGACAGGGGCACTGGCAGCAGTAGTCTTGGTGTTGGCAAAATCTAGGTTCTTTGTGGACCAAGGCCAAACAAATGCAGACAGAGTTATGGAGCAAAAAGAAAGAGCAGCTCTATTACTTTGCCAGGCAAAGGGTGAAGACAGTAGGCTAGTGTCTCAAGAACTGTTTCCCTTCCCTGGTGAGTAGAGAAAGGTTATATAGTCAGGCAGGAGTATGTGATAAGGATCAAGGCAGTAACAATTGTGTATTCTTCTTTCTTCTGCAGTTTCCAAAGGTGGGGTTGCTGACAAGATTAGGGTGTATGCAGGGTCCTAGGTGGTCCATTTCTTAATCCTGCTGAACCTCCACCTCAGGTGGTTTTGTTGCTTCTTCCCCTTTGATTAGCAACTGTTCTGCCCTTTTGAACTCAGAGGTCATGAGTTCCAGGCCAGAGCTCCAGCCAGTGTTCCAGTTCAGGCAGGCCAGAGTCCTGCCTACAGGGAATGGGGAACATAAAGGCCTCTGTGCCCTGGAGTCCCACGGGGCTCTGCTTGGCATCACTGGGAGATGCATCTCAGTGTAAGTCCCCTTGGAGGTCTTTTCCAATAGCCCTACCATAGAGCTTGTAGATGCCAGGACTGGGCCACCTCAGGCCAAACAACCACAGGGAGGGTGTGCAGCCCCAGCCATCAGCAGACAGTTGGATTAAAGTTTTACTGAGCAAGGCCCTGTCCACCAGAGCAAGATCCATTTTTTCCCACAACCAGTCCTTCCCATCAAGAAGCTTGATGCAAGCCTCTTATCCTTACCCACCAGAGGGCAGACAGAAAAAAATAAGAACTACAATCCCAGCAGCCTCCAGAACTAAGACCACCATCACAGAAAACTAACCAAAATGAAAAGAAATAGGAATATGTTCTAGATGAAAGAACAAGATAAATCCCCAGAAAAACAGCTAAATGTTGTGGAGATAGGCAATCTCCTAGAGAAGAATTCAGAAGAATGATAATGAAGATAACCCAGATCTTGGGGAAAGAATGGAGAAGATGCAAGAAATGTTCACCAAAGACCCAGAAGAACTGAAGAACAAACAAAAAGAGATGACCAATACATTAGAAGGAATCAATAGCAGAATAACTGAGGCGGAAGAACTGATTAGTGACCTGGAAGACAAAATGGTGGAAATCATCGGTGCAAAACAATACAGAAGGAAGAATGAAAAGAAGTGAAGACAGCCTAAGAGACCTCTGGGACAACATTAAATGCCCTAATGTTCACATTATAGGGGTCCCAGAAGGAGAAGAGAGAAAAGACCTGAGAATATATTTGAAGAGATAATTAGCTGAAAACTTCCCCAACATGGGAAAGAAAATAGTTGATGAAGTCCCAGAAGCACAGCGAGTCCCAGGCAAGATAAACCCAAGGAGGAACATATCGAGACACGCAAAAATAAAACTGACAAAAATTAAAGACAAAGATAAATTATTAAAAGAAACAAGGGGAAAAAAACAAATAACATATAAGGGAAGTCCTATAAGGTTATCAGCTAATTTCTCAACAGAAACTCTACAAGCCAGAAGAGAATGGCACGATATATTCCAAGTGATAAAAAGGAAGAACCTACAACCAAGAATACCTAGCAAGACTCTCATTCAGATTTGATGGAGAAATCAAAAGCTTTCCTCAAAATAGTTAAGAGAATTCAGCACCACTAAACCAGTTTTACAATAAATGCTAAAGGAACTTCTCTGGGCAAGAAAGCCAAGAGAAGGAAAAGATCTACAAAAAAAAAAAAAAAATCCAAAACAATGAACAAAATGGTAATAGGATCATACACATTGATAATTAAGTATAAATGGATTAAATGCACAAAAGACATAGACTGGCTGGGTGGATACAAAAACAAGTCGCATATATATGTTGTCCACGAAAGACCCACCTCAGACACTTACAGACTGAAAGTAAGGGGATGGGAAGTGGTATTTCATGCAAATGGAAATCATAAGAAAGCTGAGGTAGCAATACTCATTTCAGAAAAATAGACTTTAAAACAAAGACTGCTATAAGAGACAAAGAAGTAGACTATATAATGATCAAGTGTTCAATCCAAGAAGAAGTTATAACAATTATAATATATATGCATCCAACATAGGAGCACCTCAATATGTAAGGCAAATATTAACAAACAGAAAGGGAAAAATTGACAGTAACACAAAGTAACACAGAGTGGGGGACTTTAATACTTTAAATACTTTAAAATGTTTTAAAGTATTTAATACTTTAATACCCCACGTTCATCAATGGAGAGATCATCCAGACAGAAAATCAATAAGAAAACACAGGCCTTACATGACACTTTGGATGACTTGGACTTAATTGATATTTATAGAGCATTCGATCCAAAAGCAGCAGAGTACATCTTTTTCTCAAGTGCACACAGAATATTCTCCAGGATTGAGAAGGAGGCACATACTTGGCCACAAGGTGAGCCTTGGTAAATTTAAGAAAACTGAAATCATACCAAGCATCTTTTCTGATCACAACACTGTGAGATTAGAAATAAACTATGCGAAAAAACTCTAAGAAACACAAACACGTGATAGTTAAACAATATGCTACTAAACAACCACTGGATCACTGAGGAATCAAAGAATAAATTTAAAAAATACCTAGAGACACATGAAACTGAAAGCATAACGGTCCAAAACTAGGCAAGCCGCAGAAACTGTTCTAAGACGGAATTTTATGGTAGTATAATCTTACCTCTAGAAACTAGAAAAATTTCAAATAAACAACCTAACCTTATACCTGAAACAACTAGAAAAAGAAGAACAAGCCCAACCTAAAGTTAGTATGAGGAAGAAAATCATAAAAGATCAGAGCAGAAATAAATGAAATAGAGATAAAGAAAACAATCACAAAGATCAATGAAACTAAAAGCTGGTTCTTTGAGATGATAAGCAAAACTGATAAACCTTTAGCCAGACTCATCAAGAAAAAAAGAGAGAGGACTCAAATCAGTAAAATCAGAAATGAAAAAGGAGAAGCTACAACTGACTCCAAAGAAATACCAAGGATCATAACAGACTACTGTGAATAGCTGCATGCCAATAAAATGGACAAGCTGGAAGAAACGGACAAATTCTTAGAAAGGTACAATCTCCCTAGACTGAACCAAGAAGAAATGGCAAATATGAACAAACTAATCACAAGCACTGAAACAGAAACAGTGATTAAAAACCTCCCAACAAACAAAAGTCCAGGACCCAATGGCTTCACAGGTGAATTTTGTCAAGTGTTTAGAAAAGAGTTAACACCTATCCTTCTGAATCTATTCCAAAAAGTCACAGAGGAAGGAAAACTTCCCAACTCATTTTACAAGGCTACCATCACCTGGATACCAAAATCAGACAAAGATACCACACACAAAAAAGAAACTTACAGGCCAATATCACTGATGAACATAGATACAAAAATCCTCAATAAAATACTAGCAATCCATATCCAGCAATACACTAAAAAGACCATACACCATGATCAGGTGGGATTCATCCCAGGAATGTAAGGATTTTTTAACATTTGCAAATCAATCAGTGTGATACACCATATCAACAAATAGAAGAATAAAAACCATATGATCATCCCAACAGATGCAGAAAATCTTTTGACAAAATTCAGCACCCATTTATGATAAAAACTCTCCCGAAAGTGAGCATAGAGGCTACATACCCAACATAATAAAGGCCATATATGACAAACCTACAGCTAGCATCATACTCAATGGTGAAAAGCTGAAAGCATTCTGGGAACCCTAACACCAGGAACAAGACGAAGATGTCCAGTCTCACCACTTTTAGTCAACATAGTTTTGAAAATCCTAAATGCAACAATCAGAGAAGAAAAAGAAGTAAAAAAAAAGTCCAAATTGGAAAAGAAGTTAAACTGTCACTGTTTGCAGAAGACATGATACTGTACATAAAAGATCCTAAAGATGCTACCAGAAAACTACTAGAACTCATCAATGAATTTGGTAAGGTTACAAAATTAATACACAGAAGTCTGTTGCATTTCTATACACTAACAACGAAAGATCAAAAAAGGGAAATGCAAGAAGCAATTCTATTTACTACTGCATCTGATGAACAAAATACCTAGGTATAAACCTACCTAAGGAGACAAAAGACCTGTACTACAAAAACCACAAGATGCTAATGAAAGAAATCCAAGAAGACATAAACAGATGGAAAAATATACCATGTTCATGGAGTGAAAGAATCAATTTTTCAAAATGACTATACTACCCAAGGCAACATACAGATTCAATACAGTCCCTAGCAAATTACCAATGGCATTTTTCACAGAACTAGAACAAAAAAAATCTCAAAAATTTTATAGAGAAACAAAAGACCCTGAATAGCAAAGCAATCTTGAAAATGAAAAACAGAACTGGAGCAATCAGGCACCCTGATTTCAGACTATACTACAAAGCTAAAGTCATCAAAACAGTATGGTATTGGCACAAAAATAGAAATATAGACCAATGGAACAGGATAGAAAACTGAGAAATAAGCCCATGCCCTTATAGTCAATTAATCTGTGACAAAGGAGGCAAGACAACACAATGTTGGAAAGACAGCCTCTTCAACAAATGGTGCTGGGAAAACTGGACAACCAAGTGTGAAAAAATGAATGGACTTCCTGGTGGTCCAGTGGCTAAGATTCCTCACTCCCACTGCAGGGGGGCCTGGGTCCATCCCTGGTCAGAGAACTAGGTTCCATGTGTCCCAACTAAGAAATCATATGCCGCTACTAAAATCTGGTGCAGTCAAACAGATAAATAAATTAAAACAAATGAAATTAGATCATCCCAACTCTATGCAAAAATAACCTCAAAATGGATTAAAGGTCTAAATGTGAGACCAGACACTATAAAACTCCTAGAGGAAAACATAGGCAGAACACTCTCTGACATAAATCACAGCAACATCTTTTTTGATCCATCTCTCAGAGTAACGGAAATAAAAGCAAAACTAAACAAATGGGGCCTACTGAAACACAAAAGCTTTTGCAGAGCAAAGGAAACAATAAACAAAACAAAAAGATAATTCATAGATTGGGAGAAAATATTTGTAAATGTGACCAATAAGGAATTAGTCTCCAAAATTTACAAACAACTTATAACACTTAACTAGCATCAAAACAAACAACCCACTAAAAATATGGGCAGAAGGGCTGAATAGATTTTTCTCCAAAGAGGATATATAGATGGTAACTGGGTACATGCAAAGATGTTGAACATCACTAGTTACAAGAGAAATGCAAGTCAAAACTATAGTGAGGTATCACCACACACTGGTCAGAACGGCTATCATTAAAAAATTCAAAACCAACAAATGCTAGAGAGGGTGTGGAGACAAGGGAACTCTCCTGCACTGCTGATGGGAATGTAAATTGGTATAACCACTCTGGAGAACTTAAAAAACTAAAAATGGAGTATGGAGTTTCCCTAAAAAACTAAAAATAGAGCTACCTACAATCTCACTCCTGGACATATATCCAGAGAAAAACATGGCCCCGAAAGATCCATGCACCTTAATGTTCATTGCAGCACTGTTTACAATAGCCAAGACTGGAAGCAACCTCAGTGTCCATCGACAGAGGAATGGACAAAGAAGATGTGGTACACATATACAATGGAATATTACTCGGCTATTAAAAAGAATGAGATAAGGCCATTCACAGCAACACGGACGGACCTAGAGAGCATCATACTGGCGAAGGAAGTCAGACAGAGAAGGAGAAATATATGACACCTGTTATATGTGAAATCTAAAAGACATAACATAAATGAACTTATTTATAAAGCAGAAAGAGAATCACAGAAAACAGACTTATGGTTGCCAGAGGGAAAGGGATAGTTGGGACTTTGGGAAAGTCAGGCGTACACTGCTACATTTAAAATGGATAACCATTTTAAATGGAACTCTGCTCGATGTTATGTGCCAGCCTGGAAGGGAGAGGGGTTTAGGGGAGAATGGATATATGTATGTGTATGGCTGAGTCCCTACCTGAAACTATCACAACATTGTTAATTGGCTATATCTCAATACAAAATGTTTTGGGGGTTAAAAAAATAATAAAATTTAAGAAAAAAGAAAGTAAGGAAATGATCTAATAATATTGAGGATATTGCAGAAGGACACAGAAGCTAGCTTGAAAGACTTTCCCATTTGCCAAATTGGGATAATTTTTTTTAACCTTACTTTCTGTTTAATTCATTTTGCCAAACACACACAGTGAGAACTTTAATCTGACTAACTGTACAGAAAGTAGAATCATAGCAAACATAACAGCATATACCTAAGTCCCTGGCAAGCTGGATCCTTATCAACAAATCACCAAGATCCCCCTAAAAATGGCCTTCTGAGAGGGAGGTACTAGGAGGAAGAAGCAGAGATCTGCCAGTCCCCCAAGAAACTGCTTCGGGGTGGGGGTGGGCTTGCAGGGGGAGGCACAAAAAGTAGGAGAACTTATGTTACTTGGATTTCTGATCACTACACACAAAAGAGTTGTCTCTGATTGCTGGTCAAACTCAGTATTGTCTGCCCAAATCTCTAGTCGTGGGCATCCTGTCTGCATCCATAGGGGATTAGTTTCAAGTTAAGTAGTTCTGAAACTTCTGCTTTTCCAGAACATGCAATATGAACTTGGGGGGTGGGGTGGGGGTGAAAGTGGGAAAGGGTAGATAAAATCATAATTGTTGGTGTCACCAGTGCAGAGTCTGAGGTCCCAGACTCAGGACCTTGCTTCAGGAGGCAACGAGAGAGTGCCAAGTCACCAGCAAAAGAGTCCAACTGCCCTAAGCCTCGGTACTGTCAAACAGTGCCCCAGAGGTATAAGGGAGTTCAACAGCAGTGGCCCGAGGTCTCTTCTAAGCCGGCAGGGGTCTGGGAGTCCCAAAGGCCAAAAGGGAACTTGTTCATATTCTGTCACTTTTTGCAAATGATAGCTATGGGCAGCAAGACTTCCACGATGGCAGGTGGTAAAGAATCCACCTGCAATGGAAGAGACACAGGAGACGTGGGTTCAATCCCTGGGTCAGGAAGATCCCCTGGAGTAGGAAAAGGCAACCTGCTCCAATATTCTTGCTTGAAAAATCCCATAGACAGAGGAGCCTGGTAGGTTACCGTCCAAAGGGTCACAAAGAGTCGGACATGACTGAGCACACACACACGGCCAATGGTCAGCAGGTGACCCTTCTCACCGAGCTCTTGAGATACAGGTGAGCATGCTGCCCTTCACTTTCTCCGTCTTCACCCCCATCAGCACCAGGATGTCTCACTGCTTGCCCAGCTTGCACAGGAGCTCCTCAGTGGTGCCTGATGACAAGTAGAGGGGTCCAAGCCGCTATCAGGGAAATGCTTCCCGCTTCTCTCTCCCCGCACCAGCTAGGAACCCATGGGGCACTGCTGCTGTAGCAGCTCAGATGCCCGTGAACTTCACTTAAACCAGCAGGCCCATGGGCTTCCCATTCTCTCCTATGGGAGTGGTAGGGCCGGGTGGGCATGAATCTTGGAACCTGGAGATGCCCAAATTTGGGATAACTTGTGCATGAAATTAATGATGATAATAGTAACTGATGACAATTAACAAAAAAAAATAGAAGTGCATGGGCCCAGACAATATAAATACATATGGTAATAATGGATTACAATTCATTGAATAAAATAGGAATCCATGAGTTCATATGATGTAAATAAAGAAAGGAGAAAGAAACTTCTCTTTATAGTTGACTGTTTACTGAAAACTGAAGAAAAATGATGGAATAAAAAAATCACCATTTAACAAACATCATCATGTTTATTCTGATGGCAGTCATCAGTGAACGATGATATAGCAGAAAGGTGGAGATTTGATGAAGTGCCAGATACTTAGGAATTACAAAGGGACAGTCATGGCTTTATGGTGTAGAAACCTGCCAGACTGGTTTGGCAGCATCAAGAGTGAGATGGTTTCATCTCCTGTAACTTCTGATACGATGCAATGAGAGGGGCACATTATTTCTCTCTTCCCCTTACATGCACTGAGGTTTGTCTCTCTAAGAGACATCTTACAGAAATGAAAAGCTTGTACTCTTTAACAGTGATTCATGAAAGACGGAGAAATACAGAAGTACTACTCACAAGTACTGTGGAAAATTCTGAAAGAGATGGGAATACCAGACCACCTGACCTGCCTCTTGAGAAATCTGTATGCAGGTCAGGAAGCAACAGTTAGAACTGGACGTGGAACAACAGACTGGTTCCAAATAGGAAAAGGAGTACGTCAAGGCTGTATATTGTCACCTTGCTTATTTAACTTCTATGCAGAGTACATCAGGAGAAACTCTGGGCTGGAGGAAGCTCAAGCCGGAATCAAGATAGCCGGGAGAAATATCAATAAACTCAGATGTGCAGATACCAACACCCTTAGGGCAGAAGGTGAAGAAGAACTAAAGAGCCTCTTGATGAAAGTCCCATCACTTCATGGGAAATAGATGGAGAAACAGTAGAAACAGTGTCAGACTTTATTTTTGGGGGCTTCAAAATCACTGCAGATGGTGACTGAAGCCATGAAATTAAAAGACGCTTACTCCTTGGAAGAAAAGTTATGACCAACCTAGACAGTATATTCAAAAGCAGAGACATTACTTTGTCAACTAAGGTCCATCTAGTCAAGGCTATGGTTTTTCCTGTGGTCATGTATGGATGTGAGAGTTGGACTGTGAAGAAGGCTGAGCACCAAAGAATTGATGCTTTTGAACTGTGGTGTTGGAGAAGACTCTTGAGAGTCCCTTGGACTAACCTGAAACCTCATAGTGTAAAGTCACGTCAAATTGCTGTCTCCAGTTTCTACTCAAAAATCCCTGAGATGAGCAAATCTGAGACTCGTCCTGCTAGAACTAAACCTCTGGAGAGGCCCACTAAGCCCATTTTATGGGCTTCCCAGGTAGCGCTCAACATTCAGAAGGCTAAGATCATGGCATCTGGTCCCATCACTTCATGGCAAATAGATGGGGAAACAATGGAAACAGTGACAGACTCCAAAATCACTGCAGATGGTGACTGCAGCCATGAAATGAAAAGACACTTGCTCCTTGGAAGAAAAGCTATTACCAACCTAGACAGCATATTAAAAAGCAGAGACATTACTTTGCTTTGATGGAACAACAAAGATCCGTCTAGTCAAGGCTATGGTTTTTCCAGTGGTCATGTATGGATGTGGGAGTTGGACTATAAAGAAAGCTGAGTGCTGAAGAATTGATGCTTTTGAACTGTGGTGTTGGAGAAGACTCTTGAGAGTCCCTTGGACTTCATCTGGTCCCATCACCTCATGGCAAATAGATGGGGAAACAATGGAAACAGTGGCTGCCTTTATTTTTGGGGGTTCCAAAATCACTGCAGATGGTGACTGTATCCATGAAATTAAAAGATGCTTACTCCTTGGAATAAAAGTTGTGACCAACCTAGATAACATATTAAAAAAGCAGAGACAATACTTTGTCAACAAAGGTCCATCTAGTCAAGGCTATGCTTTTTCCAATAGTCAGGTACGGATGTGAGAGTTGGACTATAAAGAAAGCTGAGTGCTGAAGAATTGATGCTTTTGAACTGTGGTGTTGGAGAAGACTCCTGAGAGTCCCTTGGACTGCAAGGAGATCCAATCAGTCCATCCTAAAGGAGATCAGTCCTGGGTGTTCATTGGAAGGACTGATGCTGAAGCTGAAACTCCAATCTTTGGCCACATGATATGAAGAGTTGACTCATTTGAGAAGACCCTGATGCTGGGGACGATTGAGGGTGGGAGGAGAAGGGGATGACAGAGGATGAGATGGTTGGATGACATCACTGACTCAATGGACATGAGTTTGGGTGGACTCTGGGAGTTGGTGATGGACAGGGAGGCCTGGTGTGCTGCGGTTCATGGGGTCGCAAAGAGTCGGACACGACTGAGTGACTGAACTGAACTGAACCGAACTGCTCACATTAAAGGAGACTGCAGGTATGTGACAACCAAATGCGATATGTGATCCTAGAACAGAAAAGACAGAGCCATTAATAGGACAGCTGATAAAATCTGAATTGTACCTATGAATTGGATACTTGTATTGATTTCCTGAATAGGATGGTGTATTACTTTCCTAGGGCTGCCACAACAAAGTACTGCAAACAGGGTGGCTTAAACAGCAGAAATTGATCATCTTACAATTCTGAAGGCTAGAAATCAGAAAACTAAGTGTCAATAGGGTTGGTTCTCTCTGAGGGTTATGACAGAAAAGTCTATACCACGCCTCTCTTGTAACTTTTCATGGTTTGTTGGCAATCTGGCATTCCTTGACTCGTGAAAACAGAAACCCTATCTCTGCCTTCATGTTCATATGATATTCTCATGATATGCAGGTCTGTGTCTAAATTTCCCTTTATAAGAACATCAGTCATATTGAATGAAGAGTCCACTTACTGTAGTATGATTTCAATTTAATTTAACCAATTACATCTGCAACAACCCTATGTCCAAATAAGATCATATTTGGAGATACTGGGAGTTAAGGTTTCAATATTTGAATTTTGGAGAAACACAATTCAGCTCATAACAGACAGTTACATTGGGGTTGAGAGAAATAAGCAAACAGAGCCAAATGTTGACAAATGGGGAACTGAGGGGAAAGGACACCAGAGTCCCCAGTACTGTTCTTAAATGTTTTCTGTAAGTTTTAAATTGCTTCCAAAAAATTTTAAATTCAATAAAATGCTGGGTTATGTATTACACAAGATCCTAGTTTTGAACTTACCATGAGGAAGAAACTATAAGGAGATGATGAAGGTGTTTGGGTGGCATTACTGAGACGTAGTGAGGGTATCAGAAATTGATACATTATATTTACACAGCATTTCATGATTTACCTAAAAGAAAATCTTATTTCATTTGTCCTTCATGACATCAGGTGACTTGTCCAAGGTTCTGCTCACACAACTGTTAATGTTAAACTGAAGCATGTTAACATTTTTAAGTTTATTTGAGCAAAAATGCATGGAATGGTACTGCATCAAACCAGAAGTGGTTATGAACACTCCTCAGATCTGTTGCCATTGTTGTTCAGTTATTAAGTTGTGTCCAACTCTTTTCGACCTCATGGACTGCAGCACACCAGGCTTCCTCTGTCCTTCACTATCTCCTAGAGTTTGCTCAAACTCATATTCATTGAGTTGGTGATACCATCCAATCATTTCATCTTCTGTTGCCCTCTTCTCCTGCCCTCAATCTTTCCTAGCATCAGGGTCTTTCCCAATGAGTCGGCTCTTCGTGTCAGGTGGCCAAAATACTGGAGCTTCAGCTTCAGCATCAGTTCTTTCAATGAATATTCAGGGAATTGTTAGGTCTCCTTGCTGTTCAAGGGACTCTCAAAAGTCTTCTCCAGCACTATAGTTCAAAAGCATCTATTCTTCAGCGCTCAGTTTTCTTTATGGTCCAACTCTCACATCCATACACAACTATTGAAAAAACCATAGCTTTGACTAGATGAACCTTTTTCAGCAAAGTGTCTCTGCTTTTTAATATGTTATCTAGGTTTGTCATAGCTCTTTTTCCAAGGAGCAAGTGTCTCTTAATTTCATGACTGCAGTCACTGTCTGCAGCGATGTTGGAGCCTAAGAAAATAAATTCCGCCACTGTTTCCATTTTTTCCCCATCTATTTGCCATCAAGTGATGGGACCAGATGCCATGATCTTAGTTTTTTTCATTTTGACTTTTAAACTAGCTTTTTCACTCTTCTCTTCCCCTTGATCAAGAGGCTCTTTAGTTCCTCTTTGCTTTCTGTCATCAGGGTGGTATCATCTGCATATTTGAGTTTGTTGATATTTATCCTGGCAATCTTGATTCTAGCTTGTGATTACACATGATGTACTCCGCACAGAAGTTAAATAAGCAGCAAGACAATATACAGCCTTGTCTCACTCGTTTCCCAATTTTGAATCAGTCCGTGAACACTCTGAAAAGGCAAAAAGATACACCACTGAAATATGAACTCCCCAGGTCGGTAGGTGCCCAATATGCTACTAGAGAAGAGTGGAGAAATAACTCCAGAAAGAATGAAGAGATGGAGCCAAAGTGAAACAACGCCCAGCTGTGGATGTGACTGGTGATGGAAGTCAAGTCCGATGCTGTAAAGAACAACCTGGAGTGTTAGGTCCATGAAGCAAGGGAAATTGGAAGTGGTCAAACAGGAAATGGCAAGAGTGAACATTTACATTTTAGGAATCAGTGAACTAAAATGGACCAGAATGGGTGAATTTAATTCAGATGACCATTATATTTACTACTGTGGGCAAGAATCTCTTCGAAAATATGGAGTAGCCCTCATAGTCAACAAAAGAGTCTGAAATGCAGTACTTGGGTGCAATCTCAAAAATGACAGAATGATCTCTGTTTATTACCGAAGCAAACCATTCAATATCACAGTAATCCAAATCTATTCCCTGACCAGTAATGCCTAAGAAGCTAAAGTTGAATGGTTCTATGATGACCTACCAGACCGTCTAGAACTAACGCCCAAAAGAGATGTCCTTTTCATCATATGGGACTGGAATGCAAAAGTAGTAAGTCAAGAGATACCTGGAGTAACAGGCAAGTTTGGCCTTGGAGTACAAAATGAAGCAGGGGAAAGGATAACAGAGCTTTGCCAAGAGAACACACTGATCATAGCAAACACCCTCTTCCAACAACACAAGAGAAGACGCTACACACTAGATGGAAGTCACTATATGGTCAATAATGAAATCAGATTATGTTCTCTGCAGCCGAGATGGAGAAGCTCTATACAGTCAGGAAAAACAAGACTGGGAGCTGACTGTGGCTCAGATCACGAACTCCGGATTGCAAAATTCAAACTTAAATTGAAGAAAGTTGGAAAACCGCTAGGAGAAGGCAATGGCAACCCACTCCAGTACTCTTGCCTGGAAAATCCCATGGACGGAGGAGCCTGGTAGGCTGCAGTCCATGGGGTCGAGAGGAGTTGGAAAGGACTGAGCGACTTCACTTTCACTTTTCACTTTCATGCTTTGGAGAAGGAAATGGCAACCCACTCCAGTGTTCTTGCCTGGATATTCCCAGGGACTGGGGAACCTGGTGGGCTTCCGTCTATGGGGTCATACAGAGTTGGACACAACTGAAGTAACTTAGCAGCAGCAGCAGTGGGGAAAACCACAAGAACATTCAGGTATGACCTAAATCAAATCCGTTATGATTGCACAGTGAATGTGACAAATAGATTCAAGGGATTAGATTTGATAAAATGCCTGAAGAACTATGGACAGAGGTTTGTAACACTGTACAGGAGGCGGTGACCAAGACCATCCCCAAGAAAAAGAAATGTGAAAAAGCAAAATGCAGAAAGTCCAAAAAAGGCTTACAAATAGCTGAAAAGAGAAGAGAAGCAAAAGGCAGTGGAGAAAAGGAAAGATATATCCATCTGAATACAGAGGTCCAAAGAATAGCAAGGAGAAATAAGAAAGCCTTCCTAAGTGATCAATGCAAAGAAATAGAGGAAAACAATTGGAAACACTAGAGATCTCTTCAAGAAAATTAGAGACACCAAGGGAACATTTATGCAAAGATGGGCTCAACAAAGGACAGAAATGGTATGGACCTAAAAGAAGATATTAAGAAAAGGTGACAAGAATACACAGAAGAACTATACAAAAAAGCTCTTAATGACCCAGATAACCACAATATTGTGATCACTCACCTAGAGCCAGACATCCTGGAATGTGAAGTCAAGTGGGGCTTAGGAAGCATCACTAGGAACAAAGCTAGTGGAGATGATGAATTCCAGTTGAGCTATTTTAAATCCAGAAAGTGATGCTGTGAAAATGCTGCATTCCATAGGCCAATAAATTTGGAAAACTCAGCAGTGGCCCCTGGACTGGAAAAGGTCAGTTTTCATCCCAATCCCAAAGAAAGGCAATGCCAAAGAGTGTTCAAACTACCACACAATTGCACTCATCTCACGTGTCAGCAAAGCAATGCTCAAAATTCTCCAAGCGAGGCTTCAACAGTATATGAACCAAGAAATTCCAGATGCTCAAGCTGGATTTAGAAAAGGCAGAGGAACCAGAGATCAAATTGCCAACATCCATTGGATCACAGGAAAAGCAAGAGGATTCCAGAAAAATATCTACTTCTGCTTCATTGAATACATTAAAGCTTTTGACTGTATAGCTCACAACAAACTGGAAAGTTCTTTAAGAGATGGGAATACTAGACCACCTTACCTGCCTCCTGAGACATCTGTATGCAGGTCAAGAGGCAACAGTTAGAACTGAACATGGAACAACAAACTGGTTTCAAACTGAGAAAGGAGTCAGACAAGGCTGTATATCGTCACCCTGTTTATTTAACTTATATGTAGAGTACATCATGCCAAATGCTGAGCTGTATGAAGCACAAGTTGGAATCAAGATTCCGAGGAGAAATATCAATAACCTCAAATATGCAGATGACACCACCCTTATGGCAGAAATCAAAGAGGAATTAAAGAGCCTCTTGATCAAAGTGAAAGAGGAGAGTGATAAAGCTGGCTTAAAACTCAACATTCAGAAAACAAAGATCATGGCATCTGGTCCCATCACTTGATGGCAAATAGATGGGGAAACAATGGAAACAGTGAAGAACTTTATTTTGGGGAGGGCTCCAAAATCACTGCAGATGGTGACTGCAGCCATGAAAATAAAAGACTCTTGCTTGCTCCTTGGAAGAAAAGCTATGACAAGCCTAGTGAAATGAAGTGAAAATTGATCAGTTGTGTCCAACTCTTTGCGACCCTGTGGACTATACAGTCCATGGAATCTCCAGGCCAGAATACTGGAGCAGGTAGCCTTTCCCTTCTCCAGGGGATCTTCTCAACCCAGGGATCAAACCCAGGTCTCCCGCACTACAGGCAGATTCTTTACCAGCTGAGCCACAAGGGAACCCCAAGAATACGTGAGTGTGTAGCCTATCCCTTCTCCAGCAGATCTTCCTAACACAGGAATCGAACCCAGGTCTCCTGCATTGCAGACAGATTTTTTTTTAAACTGATTTCATTCACTTTATTATTCCCTTTATAAAATTATGTGGTGGCTACAGCTGGGGCCTGCGTCCTCTGCACGGAGACTCTGGTGTGGGTCTTCACAAGATGGTCAGTGAATTCCTGATATGGAGACTTGGTGAACACCGTCTCTTTCCAGAGGTCAGGGGTGAGATAACTGTAGGTCTTGGAAATGGCATCAAAAGTGGCCTTGGCTGGAAAAGGGAAAACCGGAGAAGGTTGGTGAATTCACTCGAGATGAACCCCCAGATGGAGATGGAGGCTGTTGCACTCCTAGGAACACACAGGCCACTGTGGGCCAGTCTGTCGTGCATTAGGAGGGCCTTTCTCTCTCTCTCCAAAATACGCCAACCACATACAGAATGTGATAAGCAGAGCTGAGAGAAGTGCAGACAGATTTTTTACCAACTGAGCTATCAGGGAAGCCCATGACAAACCTAGACAGCATATTAAAAAGAGAGACATTACTTTGCCAACAAAGGTCTGTCTAGTCAAAGATATGGTTTTTCTAGTGGTCATGTATGGATGTGAGAGTTGGACCATAAAGAAAGCTGAGCACAGAAGAACTCATGCTTTCAAGCTGTGGTGTTGGAGAAGACTCTTGAGAGTTCCTTGGACTGCCACAAATCCAACCAGTCAATCCTAAAAGAAAACAGGCCTGAATATTCACTGGAAGGACTGATGCTAAAGCTGAAGCTCCAATACTTTGGCCATCTGATTCGAAGAACTGACTCATTGGAAAAGACTCTGATGCTGGGAAAGATTGAAGGCAGGAGGAGAAAGGATGATAGAGGATGAGATGGTTGGATGGCATCACTGACTCCAATACTGATGGCTGGATGGCTGGATGGACATGAATCTGAGCAAGCTCCAGGAGTTAGTGATGGACAGGGAAGCGTGGCATGCTGCTGTCCATGAGGTCGCAGAGTCAGACACAACTGAGCAACTGAACTGAATTGTTTTTCCATGTCTGGTTCTATCTGTTGCTTCTTGACCTGCATACAGGTTTCTCAGGAAGCAGGTAAGGTGATCTGGTATAAGTCTTTTCTACAGTTTGTTGTGACTCACAGCCAAAAGCTTTAGTGTAATCAATAAAGCAGAAGTAGATGCTTTTCTGGAATCTTCTTGCTTTTTCTATGATCCAAAGGATGTTGGCAATTTGATGTCTGATTCCTCCACCTTTTCTAAATCCAGCGTGTGGCTTGAAGTAGGTTCAGCCTAGCTTGAAGGATTTTGAGCATTAACTTGCGAGTATGTGAAAGGAGCACAACTGCGTGGGTAGTTTGAACATCCTCAGACCTGACCCAGAGGAAAGGCTTTAATGGAGAAAATGTGGAAGCAAAGAAAGGAAATTATTTGATTGGCTATAGCGTAGCCCAGTTGGCTGTGTGTGACTGTCTTCCAGTGTTTCCTTTTTTTGGTGAGCTGGGGGAGCGGGTTTGGGCCTGTCCATGCAGCGTTCCGGACCTTAGTTCACCCACCTTGGTGGGACCTGAGGTGGAAAGTGCAGATTCTTAACCACTCCGAGGAAGTCCCTCCTCTAGCTTCTTGATTACCTGATCTTGAGGCATTTATAGGTTTAGATTTTGGCTTAAGTAGACCGCCAGGGCATCAGAGTCACCTCAGTCTAAAGTTCTCCTTGTTTAATTAACATAACTCATAAACGATTAGTATGGGGTTTCCCTGGTGGCTCAGTGGTAAAGAATCCGACCACCAATGCAGAGGACAGGTTCTGGGTTCAATCCCCAATGGGGAAAACATCCCACATTTGGGGGAGCAATTAAGCCCACGTGCCACAACTACGAGCCTGTGCCCTAGACCTGAGGGAGCAGCAACTACTGCGCTCAAGTGCTACAACTGCTGAAGCCTGTGAGCACCTACAGTACTCTCTCGGCAAGGAGAGAAGCCACTGCAATGAGAAGTCCATGCATAGGCGACGAGAGAGTTGACCCCGCTTGCCCCAACTAGGAAAAAATGCCCACACAGCCACAAAGAGCCAGAACAGCCATAAATAAAATTCTTTTAAAAATAGAGCTGTGACTGATTTTAAAACATAATTAGTTCAGACTCCGATCTAGTTTCTTTCTTTCTTTCTTCTGACTGGTAATGTGGTTTCCTGTGGCGGCAGCAAACGATAATATGAATCAATTCTAAGCGAAACTGTGACATCCGTTGTACTATTTTGGGGTAGACAAGGTCTTCCCAAGAAAACAGTTTTTTTTTTTTAATCAAGGTCAAAGTGGAGTTTAACTAAGAGGCCCTAGAGACTCCAGATATGAGGTCCAATTACCTCTTGGGCTGTTCCCTCCCTCCGCACTGCACCCACCAACCACAATTTATAGGGGGCGGGGTTGGGCAGGTCTCCATGTGGACTTTGATTTCCCACAAGCAGCTTCAGGCCAGTGCCTGGGGAACAGAGTGAAGAAAAGGCCTTCTGTCCTTGTCCCAATGTCCTCGTTGACATTTCGCACCAGCAATTCTCAGACCAGGGCTCCTCAAGCACAGCTCACCCTTCCTTATTATTGCCTCAGTAGTTAAGGCCCTATCGTTAACCGTCGCTCCGCTGGCCAACCACGGTCTTTCTCTTTTTATAAACCTCCGCTTGGGCACCCGCAGTCCAGGTATAATCGTACTTAAACTCACAAAGAGAGATGCCGCGTTTCGGCGCAGCAAGCTCAGCGCCCCCGGACCTGGAGAAAAACTACGCCTGCGCAGACTGGAGCGTCCTCAGCTTCTGCGGCCCCCTGTTCGGCCCCTGCAGCCCGCACACACGCGCCACCCCCCCCGCGCCCCCCCGCGCCCCCCGCGCCCCGCACTGCCGCCCA
>SJXQ01001464.1:136955-147918 GCA_006408695.1 Aepyceros melampus
GGGTGGGGGTGGGGGTGAGGGGGCTTGTTGAGCATCCAGGAGTCACTGGGTCAAGGGTCAGGTGGTTGTAGTCTGTACCTGAAGTTTGTGTTTGTGTAGTTGTGGGGACCAGGCCTTAGAGCCCCACCCCTGTCCTAGACTATAACCTGCCCCCCAAAAGGATGTGCCCTTTATTTCTACCCTAATCTCTCCTCCCCCACTTTGGGGGTCCCCAAACTCAGTTCTCACTGGGGAGAGAGGGGGATGGAGACAAGGAGGGACTAAGTTGTAGGAGTACAGGTTTTTATTTTAAATCTTATTTTTTCTAAACAGTGATTAAAATATTTATTGGTCATTTCATTTGGCTTCCCGACAACCCCGATGTGTCTGCTTGGGACCCTGCACAGGTGGGGGAAGGTGGAGTAATGGTTCTCAGGGAAGTAGATTCGGGGTTGGGGGGGACAGGCGGGGGCGCCTCGGGTGTGGGAAGGCTCCCGGACTCTGCGGCGCTGGGTGGTCCAGGAGGGCTGGGCGGGCCTGAGGTCCCCAGACCGGAACTCCCCAACTGGAGAGGTTGTTCCGGGAACCCTGCCCGGCCCAGGGGAGGGGGGAAGGCGGGGAGAGAACCTGCCTCCAGGGAGATTTCCCCTAGCCTGAGAGGGGATTTCCTCCGCCCCACCTGCTGGCTTTTGGAGGAAAGTGAAAGTGAAAGGAGGAAGAGGCGGCTTCGGAGCTGAGAAATCCGAGCGCCATGAAGCGCCTGTCCTGCTCCTCGCTGTGGCTTTGGGTGAGCGACCCCCGTAACTCCTTGCACAGGGAACGGTGGGAGGTGAGCCCCTCCACGTCCGGGGATGGGGGAGGTCGGGTCACCTGAGGTTGGGGCCGTGCCTTCACTCGCGGCCCTCTCCCCAGGCTTGGCGACCGCTGTCTCGGCCAGACCCGCGGTGATTGAGTGCTGGTTCGTGGAGGATGCGGGCGGGGGCAAGTTGGCCAAGAAACCCGCTGCCCTGCTGCTGCGCCAGGGCGCGGAGAGCCCACCTCCTCGACCGGACCTCGCCCCAGAGCGCTACCTCAAAGTTCACGGTGAGTCATCCCTGACTCGCTCCCAACTCTGTTGCCTCCCCCGAAACCCCCCAGCCCTTTGGGTCTCAGTGACTTCGGGCCTCAGTTTCCCCTAGCTGTAAAGTGAAACGATCCGCCCTCTCAGTCTCTCACGACCGGCTAGTCTGCACCTTTGAAAGTCCCTGGACGCTGCCCTCTCCTCTTCTTTCCTGGCGGAGACTCTACGCCTGCAGCTCCTCTCTCTGCGTTTACAGACCCCGCGGGCACCCTTCAGGCCGCCTTCAGACAGTATCCCCGGGACGCCCCCGCGCCACGCTGCGAGATGAGCCTCTACGTCCCGCTCCCAGCCTCGGCCAAATGGTTCAGCGGCTTGACCCCGGAGCAGAGCTGCCCGCGGGCCCTGGACGGGACTTGGCTCATGGTCAGCATGTCTAGCCCGTTCCTCAGCCTCTCCATCCTCCTTCGACCACAGTCGGAGCCTCAGCCGGAGCCCGCTCTCATCACCATGGCAACAGGTAGCTACAGAGGGGAATGGGAGATTATTGGGTAGATTGTAAGGGTCCAGATCAGCCGTTAACTCGCTCTGCGGACTTGAGCGAGTCACTTCCCCAGTTGAGTCTCCGTTTCTTTATTTGTAAATCAAGGCAGCTCAGTTAAAGTTAAAATGACTTTACCGCTTCATCTAGTCCCAACCTAATCTAAAATAAAATGCAGTTTGCGTCGGGTTTTGGAGAGAAATGGCAACCCCTCCAGTATTCTTGCCTAGAGAATCACGTGGACAGAGGAGCCTGGTGGGCTACCGTCTATGGGGTCGCACAGAGTCGGACACGACTGAAGCGACTTAGCAGCAGCAGGAGACCTTAAGCAACTCGCTAGGCGAGGGGCTTGGGAGGGTCTCAGAAGCAGGAACTTTTGCTCCTTTCCTCGGAGATCTTGCTAGGCGCCCCCACCTTTGCTGTTCACCCCGTTTTTTTTGTTGTTGTTAAAAAAACCAAAATTGCCTTCATGCCCCACCCACTCCCACATCCGGCGCTGCAACAATCAGCAAAGCACAGGCTCTTGTGCTCAAGCGCGGTAACCGCCCCCCCTCCAACCCGACAGCCTCCTCTTAGGGCTCGTGATGATGCGTTGACTCTGTGGTCACTGAATGGTGGGCTTGAGTGCATGGAAGGGAAGCGGCGGGGGATCTGGTGGTTCCGGCTGCAAGGACGGACCACTTGCCGCATTGTGTAACCCGCTTCGAGGCCCAGGGGTTGGGCACTTTTCGGGTCTTGGGTGCAGGGAATGGGCGGATAAAGCAAAAGTGGGGAAGATGCGACCTGGATTTGGCTTTCTTGGAGCTCTTCTCTGGAGGGTGATGGGAACAGAGTCCTTGGCAATTCGTAAACATTGTGTGATTTTATGGAAAGGATACAGCCTGACCTGCCGGTCAACCCCTACTGAGCCCTACACCCTGCCTTCCCCAGTACCTTCTCCCTGACATTCTCCTCACTGAGAGAATCACCCATGGGACTCAGCACCCACTACGCAATCCTCACCTCTGCTCCCATCTCCATTCTTTGTCCCCAGACCTTGCCCAGGGCAGGGACAGAGGCAAACTGCTCCTTGTGGGGACGGCAGTTGTCTCTAGTGGGCAGGAATATTTCCAAGGCTGTTGGTTTCACGGGGTAGGGTAAGAATGTCCCTTTTTCTCTGAATCTGCTTTTCCAACTGTAAAATGTGGATGATATTTCCCTTCTGCCATCCGTTGTTGTGACAATCAAGGGAGACACTTTGTTAATTTATTCACTGGTTTAATAAATGTTTATTATCACCAAGAATAAATTAGGGCCCTGTAGTTCTCAGTTTGGTCTGCAAATAAGAATCCAGGTGAATTAAATCAGATTATCCGGGGTGGCCTTGAACATTTCTAAGGGTCACAGAGGTGATCAGATGTAGAGTCTACTCTCAGAAACGTTCTCATCAGATTTGTCATGGGATAATTGTAGAGTAGAAAGTGACTTGAGCCCTAAAAGAAGTGTCGATAGGGAACCAAGGGCCTTGGCCAGATAAGAACGTTATTGCAGCTCACCCACCACCGGGCGTGAAAACTAGTTGCTGTGTTCAGTTTTCCTTTTCAAACATTCTTGCTTGATTAGGGACTTAAGAAAATGAAAGGTTTTTTTAAATGTAAAATTAAAAATAGACTCCAGGGTCACAGATCAATAATTTTGCTAGTATGGATTTATTTATACTTTATTTCTTACCTAATAAATTATTAAATATTCTAAAATGTTTGTTGACAAATATACTTTCTTAATATACTTTGTGGGTATAGTGTTTCTCATCATTCTTTAAAAATTATTATAGAAAATTTCAATGCTACACTAAAGTAGGAGAGGAAAATGAGCTCACCATACACCGTATACCTACTTGTATAGTTACTGATTTACCAAATATTTTAATGGGAATAACATTTATTATTTTTGGCTGTGCTGGGTCTTTGTTGCTGGGCGTGGGCTTTCTTCATCTGCAGTGTGAGGGCTTCTCATTGTCGCCGTTTTTCTTGTTGCAGAGCACAGGCTCTACAGTGCAGACTCAGTAGTAGTTATGGCACGTGGGTTGTTACTCCAAGGCATGTGGGATCTTCCTGGACCAGGGATTGAACCTGTGCTCCCTGCATTGTAAAGGGGATTCTTAACCACTGGATCACCAGGGAAGCCCTACCAAATTGTTATACCTATCTTCCTCCAATCTTCTATTCTTTTTTGGAAGTGTTTTTAAGTATACCCATCATATTATTTTACTCATAAGTACTTCAGTAAACATCTCTATTACATAAGGACTTTAATATCCCCCCTACACACAACAGCATTATACCTAACAAAACAAATAATAATTCCTTAATATGACTTAATTTCCAGCCCATACTAAATTTTTCCCAGTTGTCTCAATGATGCTATTTTACAATTGATTTGTTTGAATCAGGATCAAAAAGATGTCTATATTTTCTCTTTGGTTGTTGAATCTGCTTGGGCTGCCATCACAAAATATCGTAGAATGGGGGGCTTATACAACAGGAATTTATTTTCTCACAGTTCTGGAGGTTAGAAGTCCAAGATCAGTGTGCTAGCATGGCTGTTGTCTGCTGAGAACTCTCCCCTTGTGGTCACAGACAGCTGCCTGCTGGCTGTGTCCTCACAGGGAGGGAAGAGAGAGAGAGCTTTGCTAATTCTTCCTTTTCTTATAAGGCCACCAGCTCTATCAGATTAGGGCTTACCTATGACCTCACTGACTTGTGTCACCTCATCCAACTCCCGGTCTCCAGTCACTTTGCAGGTTAGGGCTTCAACATATGAATTGGGGGTTGGGGAAGGCAGAGCCGCAAACATCCAGTCCATAGTAGTTTTGTCTTTTGAGCCTCTCTTATTTTAATTGCCCCATCCCTTTAAATGCTGTTGGCTTGTCATCTGTTCTGTAGATGTCCCCATATTCTATATTTGACCAATTGTCTCCTCATCCTGTCATTTCCTGTGTTCCTTTTCCCTCCATGTTTCCTATACATTGATAGTTAGAGCTAGAGGCTTGATTAGATTTGGGTTTAATTTTTTTCAGTAATACCCTATAATAGTTGTTATCATTCACTTTTAACAAAAAAGCATAGACTTATATAATACAAACTGTGAAACAGAAATTTCCCTACCAATAGGTTCTGGCCCTGTTATGTTTACATTTATGTTTTTAGAGTCCAGGTTGTGGAATGCAAGTCTAAAATTGCTTTAATTACGCATATTAAAGAGCACTGTTAGCTAAGATTTTTTTATAAATTCTACAGATTGATTCATACAATTCAAAAGTGTGTTTCTGGATTTAAATAAACTAAAGGAAATTGCTTACTTTTTTTACTCTCTTGAACAAAAACAGTCCTATGAGGTTCAGAGTTTAACTTTGTAGGCCTTAAAAGGTAGGATTAAAAGTTACGTAAAAGTAGGGAATTCCTGGTGGTCTAGTGGTTAGAACTCTGCTATGCTTTCACTGTGCCAAGGGCTCCAGTTCAGTCTCTGGTTGTAGAACTAAGATTCTGCAAGCCAAGTGACACAGCCAAAAAATAAAAGTAATCACAAGAGGAAAAAAAAGTTACTTCCACTTGGAAAACCCAGACATTTCTGGGAGTCGAACAAAGCGAAGAAAAGCCCAGTAACAACAGATTTTCTACTGGTCATAGAAAGGGCTTCTCATGGCTGGTTCTTAGGGTGCAAGAGAAGTCCGGAAAGGTAGGTTGGGGGCTAGATTACCAAGTTCCTTGAAAGCTGGGATTTATAAGTGATAGTGAATCATCAGAAGTTTCGTGTGTATGTGTATGTATGTGTGTGCCATTTCCCCAAAAGCCTGTTGTTTTACATAATTCCTACAAAAGGTAGGCAAGGATCAGTCATTGGACTAATGGGAAAAATAGAGATTAAGTCATTTTTCCAAGATACCCTGCAAATCCTTCACCATGATGATGACAGTAATGAAAGTAGTAACACTAAGCATTTTCTATACACCAGCTCCTTTTCTAAAGCACTTTATAGGCATAATCTTATTTATTCCTCTGAACAACCATAAGAACTAGGTACTGATGTTATACTCATGTGACAGATGAAGAAATATGAGACGGAGCAGTTAGGTAACTTGTCCAGGGACACACAATTTGTAAGAAGCAAGGCTACGGATTGAACCTGGGCCCTCTAGCCTCTGCTTTTAGTCGCTAGGTTCCTAGGTAACTGGGCTTTTTAAACAGGCAAGTGCCCAGGTCAGACTTGCAGCCATGTTATTTGGTTATAGTGTGGAGATGAAATGAAGGAGAGCAAGATCTGAGAGGAGGCTGCTGTAACTGCCCAAATGTATATTGATGAGCACTTGAGTCAAAAACAAATGTAACATCTATCTGAGAAACAGAATTAGGGCCTGGTGGGGATGGCACATAGCGTGTTGTGTTTGGCAATCTGAATTTCTTATCAGACTGCACAGTTTGAGGGCAGGGGGCTTCCTGTCTTGTTCACCACTCTCATCAACTTTGAACATCCTAGGTGCTCAATCAGTATTAGTGGAATGAATGAATTAGAAGGAATCTTAGGGATTGCAAATGTTTTGCCTTTAGTGCCTGGGGGCTGGTGGTGATCACTTAAGGCAAGGAAGAGCGGCACTGGAGCTGGGCCAGGGGATGTTCTAGAGATGCTGTTCAGCTGGGACATGTTATGTTTGTCTGGCAGATGACTGGCTGTAATCACAGCAAACACTTTTGTAGATGTACTGTGTTCCAGGCACTATTCTAAGCAGCTTTTATATCTAGGTGTCTTTGTTATCCAAATCAGTAGCAGATATGAATTGACTTAACCTTCACTGCTCCACCTCCTTGGGATGAGTGCTAGCATCATCATTATCCTTATTTAGGAGAATGGGAAACTTAAGAGTAAACTAGCTGGCCCAAGGCCATGTAACAGCTGCTGAGTTGGGATTGACCCGGGCAATCAGGCTCCAGGCACTTAACCAGCCTATACTTGCCTCAGCAGAGCCCAGAGGTCTGTGTTCAGCTATAGTCTAGAGCCAGAACCTTCCAGAGTCAGTCAATACTCTGTGTAGCACCACAGGACTGACAGTCATGAGTCATCACTGTCTTCAGCAGCAAACCAAGGAAGGCCTGGCTCCTCAAGGGTGGATATGGAGTCTGGTGGGCTGGTTCAGGTTGTGTCACAAGTACCCTCAGATCCCTCATCCCCAGGGCTGGTGCAGTATGGGCTGTGTGTTCCGAGCAGCCTTTAAAGG
Organism: Aepyceros melampus; assembly: GCA_006408695.1. Taxonomy (NCBI): domain Eukaryota; kingdom Metazoa; phylum Chordata; class Mammalia; order Artiodactyla; family Bovidae; genus Aepyceros; species Aepyceros melampus. Next base: position 143,784 of record SJXQ01001464.1, read on the forward strand.
CTGCCCTTATTCACCTTGAGACCTCTCTGCTCACTCTGAGTTACAGTGGTCCCACACAGTCCCAGGGCAAAGGGGATTTGCAGGGAGGGCTGGGAGATGGTGCCTGTCCAAGGAAGTGTCCTTAAGAGTTAACTCCTCCCCGTAACCCAATTTCTCTATTTTTTTCTCTTTCTTTCTCTTCCCCTCCCGACCCTTCTTTCCCCACCATCCCCAGCTGTCCTAACTGTCTTCACTCACACCCCCACCCCTCGCATCCGAATGGGACAAGATGCCTTGCTGGACTTGAGCTTTGCCTACATGCCCCTCACCCTCAAGGCTGCTACTTCTCTGGCCCCAGGTCCCCCTCCCTTTGGGCTGGAGTGGCGACGCCAGCACCTGGGTAAGGGGCACCTGCTGCTTGCTGTGACTCCTGGACTGAATGGGCAGGTGCCAGCTGCCCGAGAGGGGGCAGTGACATTTGCTGCTTGGGATGACGACGAGCCCTGGGGGCCATGGACCGGAAATGGGACCTTCTGGCTGCCTGCAGTTCAGCCCTCCCAGGAGGGTACCTATCTGGCTACTGTTCACCTGCCATACCTGCAAGGGCAGATCACCCTGGAGCTTGCTGTACAGAGTGAGTGAGGATATGGGGATTCTCATGGGTAGACAATGGTCGCTAGGATTGTAGGGTCTCCATGATGGGAGGATAGTGGAGAAAAGGGTGCTGGGTGAATACGGGGAGATAGACTGGGATCCCTGGGAGTCAGAGGGGCAATGGGTAAAGGGGTCCTAGGGATCTAAGGGGCTTTGGGATGAAGGTTCCCAAATCTGAAGGAAAAGGGGTCCCTGAGGCCGGGGACACAGCATGGAGATTCCTGCAAAACACCAATGGGGAGATGGTGGGCTCCCCAACCTTGGAGGAAACCCCTAAACCCCTCTCAGTACTGGGGAGCCAGAGGGCACACAGAAGGCCTCTGAGGGAAGGCTTTGTAGATCAATTCCCCATGCTCCTTTCTTCCTCTCTCCCCAGAAACCCCAAAGGTGGCCCTGACACCAGCGCCTCTTGTATGGGCTGCTCCTGGGGAGGCACCCCAGAGCTGCTCTGCCTCGTGTCCCACTTCTACCCCGCCCAGGGCCTGGAGGTGGAGTGGGAGCTTCGGGGTGGCCCAGAGGGTCGCTTTCAGAAGGCTGAGGGCCAGAGGTGGCTCTCGGCCCTGAGGCATCACTCAGATGGCTCTGTGAGCCTCTCTGCGCACCTGCAGCCGCCCGCGGCCACCAGTGAGCAGCATGGGGCCCGCTATGCCTGCCGGGTCCACCACCCCAGCCTGCCTGCCCTGGGGCGCAGTGCTGAGGTCACTCTGCAGGTGGCTGGTAAGAGCCTGGAGGACGGAGAGATGGGGTGGCGCTGGGGGGTGTGCTGGGGAATTTCAGACTCACTCTCTTGCCCCTTCTGCCTGCCAGGCCTCTCTGGGCCCTCTCTGGAGGACGGCATCGGCCTCTTCCTGTCTGCCTTTCTCCTCCTTGGGCTCCTCAAAGCACTGAGCTGGGCCGGTGAGTATGAGCCCCACCAAAACTGGGAACCCTGCAAGGCAAGACATTATCTGCCTCCTCCCAAAGAAGTCTGACACTCATCCCTCTGCCCTACTGCTCCCCCATCCCATCGCTTCTCAATCTCTCTCCACAGTTGCCTACCTGGCCACACAGAATTCAACGGAAAAGGTAACAACACTCCACTATCTTTTATTTTTCCCTTCTCATTTTATCCCCTTTCCCCAACTCCTCACCCAAGAGGGCGGCTGCTGGCCTGGTGGGCAGAATGCAGCCTTGGAATTCACACAGACTTGCATTAAATCCTGCCACCTCAAACAGGCTACACCTGTTTCCTTGGGTGTAAGGGGGGCGAAAAATGACTTAGGCAGTGATATCCTATAGAAATATATGACAAGGCACATATGTAAAGTTAAATACATAGTCTAGGGACTGCATTAAAAAGGTAGAAGATATCTAATATATCCAAAATGTTGGCATGGCAACATGTCATCAGTATAAGAAATTATAGTGTTTTCTCTACCCTGAGTCTTCAAAAACAGTGGTTTATTTTAAACCCCAGTTGGACTAGCCACATTTCAAATGCTCAACAGACACAGTGAGTGGTGGCTACTGTACTGGTCAGCAGAGCCTCAGAGGGCTGTTGGAAGGATTTAAGTAGATAGGGCATCTCCTTTGAAAGATGCAGGAGCAAAAGCACTTGGTGCAGCATCTGCCGGGCTTAAAATACACAGAAAATGTTAGCCTCTTTCTGCTGCCACCTCTGTGCCCACAATGTTCACTTGTCTCTGGACTGACCATGAGCACTTCGCCCTGCTTTCTGAATCCCTCACCTCCTTTTATTTCTCTTCCAGAAACTAGAGTGAGGCCAACTCAGCACCATCCTGGGGAAGCCACCATCCTCTCCGGTCTAAACTACTGTAATTAACTCCCCAAACTGTATGCCCTCTGTTCCTGCTCCCTCCAGTCTCTCTCCACTGAGCCACTGGAACGCCTCCTGAAAAGACACAAGGCATTCACCTCCTTAGGACTCTAGAGCAGCGGTTCTCAAAATTTTTGGTCTCAGGATCTCTTAAAAATTATTAAGGACTCTATAAAGCTTTCACTTATGTAGAGTATAAGCCACAGATATTTACTGTACTGTTCTCAAAACAGAACAATTTAATACACAGGAAGACACAAGCACACGTTCCATTAGCTGTGGGGACGATGTCAGTACACGTCATGTAGCTTCAGGAAAACGCCAGTGTAGGTTCTTTAGTGAACCCGAGAGTGAAGAGGCAAGTAACAGTTTAGGATTGTTATGAACCTAGGCGAAACTTCACGTAGCCCTTGAAATAGTCTCAGGGACCTCTGGGACTGGAACCGGTGCTCTAAAGGCCAAATCCATTCTTTCCTGCCCTGATTCAGTGCATCCCTGGGCTCCAGCCACTGCTCACCTTTTCAAGCCCGCTTAGCGCTCTCCCGCCCTCCTCCCGATGCTCTTTTCTCCAATGGCCTCCCACTCCCTCTGGGTCCCAGAGCCGTGTTCTCTCTGCCTGGGCTACAGACCAGGTCAGTCTCGCCCCCTCAGACCACCGCGTGTCCTCTAGTGCGGTTCACCACGGTTGTATTTAAGTGATTGTGCGAGTTGTTGTTAAAAGCCTGCCTCCCTGCCCGGACTATTGGCTCCTCGAAGGCTGGGACGACCCTGTCCTTTCCCTGCGGTGTCTACCGCGCCTGCACAGGGCCCGCTGGAGGGCGCTCAATTTAAGAAGTTAGACTTCTTTCGTCTGAAAGATTCAAAAATGTGTTGAATCAAATAAACTACTGGAAGAAGGAAGCAGCGGCTCGGCTGAGAGGGACCTTCGAGGGCCAGATCGGTCAGACCGACGGACGCAGGGTGCGGGTCTAATCGTGTGGGAATAAACTCGTTCCAGTGTTTTCAAAGGGACGTCTCAGTTCTACCTCAGGGACCCTCTTTCCCGGCGCTGTGACACTTCCACTCGCGCGTGGTTCCTTCTCGCGGCCCTGCCTCTCACGCCTTGGCGGCACCTGATGCCCCTTTGGAAGGGACTGAAGCCGGGCGCCATCCACGGGTGACCAAGGCAGAGAGGCCGGCCTCGGCGCCGGAAACAGCCCCCGGCGCCCGCTCTGGGACCGGAAGTGGCGGCTTCCTGCCCCGCCCACTCCCAAGCCGGTGGGAGCCCCGGGCTCCCCGTAAAACCCGGAGCGGATTTTGGCCCGCTACGCGCGTGGTGGGGGCGGAGTGGAGCCCCCGCGGCCCGGAGGATCTGGGTCCGTCCCCCCTGACACGCTCGCTGCGGGAGTTTTAGCCTCGCGGTGTGCGAAGAGCGGAATGTCAGATTCGGCTCTCGCCCTTCCCCGGGGGCTGGAAACGGGAATCCCTGTCCCCACTCAGCGCAGGGCAACGTGGGCTCCAGACTCCCCGAGCACAGTCGGGCTGGAGACCCGGGCTCCTGGGTCCCGGCCCCCAAGTGTCCGGCGCTCCTCTAAGTCCGCGGCCCTGGCTCCTGTCCTCACTTCCTTCCCTTTTTGGCTCCTGCTCTCGGGGCGGGCGGACGTCGGGGGGGAGCGGAAAGGGCGGGAGGGCCCGGGAGTCTGGCGG
>SJXQ01001464.1:148092-213751 GCA_006408695.1 Aepyceros melampus
ACCCCGAAGAGGGTGGGGGCCCCGGTGGCCGGGGCGGGGGCGGGGGGCAGGAGGAGGAGGACGACGACGACGACGACGAGGTGAGGCGCGGGCGGCGTGAGTCCCGGAGACTCCCCGCTGCGAGTCTGCGTCCCTGCGTCTCTTCCTGCCTCAGCCCCTGCCGCGCCTCTCGCCGGAGGCGGCCCGTGTGCCCCCGCGGGGAGCCCCGGCGTTTCCGAGGTTCTGTGCGGCAGACCCTCGAGCCTGCCCCTGTTCCCGCCCGGGCGTGTGGCTGGCTGGCCTGCGGGTCCCTAGCCCTCTCCGCCCGTGCCCGAGTGGCCCGTCCCTCCGGGCGTGGAGTCTAGGTCCCTGTCTCCCTCCCGGTGTCTGTTTGGCGGGGAGGGGTTTGTTTCCACAGTAACCCGCTCCTCCGACTCCGGGACTGGGGAGGGAACCCTTCTATTTCGTGACCCCTCCCCGCTCTGCCGCCTGGGGCTGGGCGGAGGTGGGGAGCCGAGGCTCTCGGACCGTCGAAGGCCGTCCCGGGCCGAGTGGCTGGTGGTCACCTGCTTCTCTCCGGGGCTAATGGCGGTGGCAGGAGTAGGATTCGGGCCTCAAGAGGGGCCGAAAGTTGGATTTGGGGCCCCGAGGCTTTGGACGCTCCTGTCCAGAGCCGGGGTGAGGACTGACTGGGTGACTAGCAGGGCTGGTTTTTCGGGATCGGCTGGGGGAGCGGCCGGGGTCACATGACTCTGTGAGTCTAAACCACCCCCCCCAACACACACACGCTATCCCCACTTCCCCTTTGCCTTCCTGTATTGGGATCGGCGCCGCCGCCCAGAGGGGGTCTCCAGAGCTGAGGAGGGACCCGGGGAAAGGGGGCTAAGGCAACTTACTTTTTGGGCTTGGCTAATTCCTGCGGGGGAGGGCGGAGCATGAGGTTGTGCCCGTGACTGGGGTTTCAGCTTCTCAAGGTCTCTGCCTCAGGCTTTCTGCCTCTCTTGCTTCCCCCTCCTCCTACCTTTGCACCTTGATTCTTGGCTGTTCAGGGGTTCAGCTCTGGGGGGGAGGGGCTGCAGCGGTCACCAGGCTCAGGGTTCCTGCATTCCATCCAACTCCCCACTGCAACCTCTTAGACTCCACCGGGCCCTGAGGCGGCTTGGGGGGGGCTGTCTGGGCCCCAGTGGGGAAGACCTGGGGTCACCAGCCCCCCCCACCCCTCGTACTCGTTGGTACTGTCCCCCTCCGAAACAGGTGAGGGGCACAGAGGGAGGAGCACGGCCTGGGGATGAGGCTTGGGCAGTGGGTGTGGTGTGGAACCATCTGACCTCCCCTTCCTTGCTCCTCCAGGCCCCTGTGTCTGTCTGGGAGGAGGAGGAGGATGGTGCTACCTTTACAGTCACAAGTCGCCAGTATCAGCCTCTTGATCCCTTGGTGAGATTATAACTTTGACGTCTCACCTCTGACCTATCACCTCCCAGTTCCCCTGCCTCCAGCTGACTTTCTGGCCAGAATACTAGGTTGGAGGTTTGGAGACTGGACTCAGCTGTGTGACTTAGTTCGAGTCATTTGCCCTCTCTTAATCCTAATACAATGAGGCTGAATCATCTCCTAGGTCTGGTATTTCTCCCAGAGATTTAGCAGGGGAGAGTTGAAAAAAGGGTCAGTGGCTGGCACTCTGTCTCCCCCAGGCCCCAAGGCCTCCTCCGCGTTCCTCCCGGAAACTCCGAGCTGGCACCCTGGAGGCCCTGGTCAGACACCTGCTGGACGCCCGTACATCAGGGGCTGACATAACCTTCACAGCAGCCTTCCTGGCCACTCACCGGGCCTTCACCTCCACGCCTGCCCTGCTAGGGCTTATGGTTGACAGGTCAGGCTAATAAGGGACCAAGGGTCATTGACATGTCTTGACTTTCTAAAGCCAGAACATCCCACCCGAATAGTCAAAACTGCTAAGGTTTTGGAAAACATGGACACATAGAATCTCTTCCCTTCCTCAGGCTGGAAGCTCTTGAATCTCATCCTGCTGATGAGCTAGAGAGGACAAAAGGGTAAGTGACCCCTGATTCTTGACTTCACAGTTTTCTCTGGCCAAGCAGCAGCCTGACATCTAATCCCCAGTGAATTCCCCTTCTCTCAGGGTAGCCATCTCTGTACTCTCAACTTGGCTGGCCTCTCACCCTGAGGATTTTGGCTCTGAGGTCAAGGGTCAGCTTGACCGGCTTGAGAGCTGCTTTCTTCGGACAGGGTATGCAGCAGGGGAGGGTATTGGGGGGGGCGGCGCTGACCTCATCCGCAACCTCCGGTCCCGGGTGGACTCCCAGACCCCGAACTTCCTAAGCCCCTGGCCCTCCCCGGCGATCCCCCTGCTGACCCCACGGATGTCCTGGTGTACCTCGCTGACCACTTGGCCGAACAGCTGACCCTGCTAGATGCGGTGAGACCCTGACCTCTGACCCCATGACCCCTGCCCCCCTACTAACCTGTCCCTAACTCCACATCCTTACCTGGCTTCCAGTCCTTCCTGGTTCAGCTCCCAGCCTCCTCTGTCCACCCAGTTTTGACCTTTCCCCATGTCCCCTTGATTGTTGCCCTTCAAACCCCATGCCCCTCTGGTTCCTTGGCCACCTGAGATCCTCACACCCCTGACATTGGAAGGCTGACCTCACTTGACTATGAACTTTAACCTCTTACCTCTGCCCTGCAGGAGCTGTTTCTCAATCTGGTCCCCTCTCAGTGCCTGGGGGGCCTGTGGGGTCACAGAGACCGGCCAGGACACTCTCATCTCTGCCCATCTGTCCGGGCGACCGTCACACAGTTCAACAAGGTGGCAGGGGCAGTGGTCAGCTCTGTCCTGGGGGCCACCTCAACTGGAGAAGGGCTTGGAGAGGTGACCGTACGACCGCTTCGTCCTCCCCAGAGGGCCCGGCTCTTGGAGAAGTGGATCCGAGTGGCAGAGGTAAGAGAGAGGCTTTGGCCCTGTTGGGGATCAAGGTGTGGAAAGAGGTCCCAAAGCTGTGATCTCTGTCTGTGACCCCACAGGAGTGCCGTCTGCTCCGAAATTTCTCTTCAGTGTATGCTGTGGTATCAGCCCTGCAATCCAGCCCCATCCACAGGCTTCGGGCAGCCTGGGGGGAAGCAACCAGGTGGGGAGGACAGGGCCCTGGAGGGGAGTCAGGGCTGGGAGGGGGGAGCTGAGCTAGGCCCCTCCTCAAGGCCACTGCCCCCCACCCCCCAGGGACAGCCTCAGAGTCTTCTCCAGCCTCTGCCAGATTTTCTCTGAGGAGGATAACTATTCCCAGAGCCGGGAGCTCCTCCTGCAGGTGAGGCCCCATTCCCTGGCATTCTCGCATCTCCACACCCCACACCCCCCATGTCACCTTGTTCTGTCACCGTCAGGAGGTGAAGCTGCAGCCCTCTCTGGAGCCAAATTCCAAAAAGTCCCCGAGGTCTGCCTCCCGGGGCGGGGTGAGTGACCACTGGGGGTGGAAGCGCTAGGGTTGGGAAGGGGGTCACAGCAGGGGGAGGAGAATTAAACTTGTTCTGGGGCAATGGGTTAGGAAAGTGCAGAGGGAGGGGGAGCCCTGGGATTAGTAGCAGGGGTGATTGACCCTGATTTTCACACACCTCAGGGTGTGGTCCCATACCTTGGCACCTTCTTAAAAGACCTCGTAATGCTGGACGCAGCCTCTAAGGATGAGCTAGAGGTCAGTGGTGTGTTTGTGTGTGTGTGTGTGCATTATGGTGATGGAATGAAGAGACCTCAGGGTCAGACAGGCCACCTCTTTCCAGAGGGGGCTGCAAGGCAGAAGCAGTAAGGGCCAGGACTCTGTTATTTTGGCAAATCTGCTTAACCTTGTGCCTCAGTGATCTGTAAGGGGGAAACTAGTGACGGTATCTACATCAACCCTTTATTATGAGGGTTAAATGAATTAATGTTTGGCGAGTGCTCAAAGCATGCCTGAGGTGTAAGCATATGTACACAAAGTTTGATAAATAAACCAAAGCTGGGATCTTGGGCAAGTTCCTTTTCTGATGTCTAGTTTTCTTCTCTGTAAATTGGGCACAATTTCTACCTGTGATGTTCAATATAAAGGGTAAGGTAGTGGGCTGAGGGCATGATGGATAAGAAGGGGAGGAGCGGGGGGCCAGAGGAGTTACAGAGGCCAGTGACGCGTGTGTGTGGGGAGAGGGGATATGCTTTCTGTGGCAGGGTCCGGACCCTCACCCTGCCCCCTTCCCCTTGCAGAATGGATATATCAATTTTGACAAGCGGAGGAAGGTGAGGAGAGCACTTGGCCAGATGCCAGCCATCTGTAGCCCCGTCCCAGGAAGGGGAGAGGAGGGCGAAGTCAGGGCTCCCTGGATTAGGCTTCTGCAGTCTGTGGGCTCCTTCCTAGGAGTTTGCTGTCCTTTCTGAGCTGCGGCGTCTCCAGAACGAATGTCGTGGCTATGACCTCCGACCTGACCCTGATATCCAGCGGTGGCTACAGGGGCTCCGGCCACTGACAGAGGCGCAGAGGTGACTGGCTGGGTGCGGTTGGGACTCCAGGGCACAGGCTGAATGTGGGGGTCAGTGTGTCATGTCCTGACTTCTACCTATTGCCCCCTTCCCAGCCATCGCGTGTCCTGTGAGGTGGAGATGCCTGGGAGCGGTGACCCACCTGCCCCGCGGGTGCTTCGGCCAACACTGGTCATCTCGCAGTGGACAGAGTGAGGGAGTCAGTGGTTGGAGGGCAGTCTCTTGGGGACTTGTCCTCCTTCTTCTGACCCTCCCAATCTCCTGCCACTCCAGGGTGCTGGGTTCTGTTGGAGGTCCCACCCCCCTCATCTCCTGGGACCGGCCCAGTGTGGGGGCAGAGGAGGTGCCTGGAACCCCCGCCCCACTGCTGACCCGGCTGGCCCAGGTGAGCTCCACTCCTGACCTCTGATCTCTACACAGACCCTGACTTTGTGAATCTTTCTCCCTTGGCTTTCCTGCCGTCATGCCAATTCCGTGTTGTTGGTCCCCAGCACATGAAGTGGCCATCTGTCTCATCTCTGGACTCTGCCCTGGAAAGCACCCCAGCCCTGCAAAGTCCAGCTGACCCCAGCCACCTCTCTCCTCCAGCTTCCTCCCCGCAGCCTTCTCGAGGTCACCGCCGCTCAGCCTCCTGTGGGTCCCCGCTCAGTGGGGGTGCAGAAGGGGCCTCCAGGGGGCCTGGATGTGGGGCAGGGGCGCCTGGGCCAGGGGCCTCTGATTGCCGAATCATCCGAGTCCAGATGGAGCTGGGGGAAGACGGCAGTGTCTATAAGAGCATCTTGGTGAGAGCTGTGGGTTGGGAGGTGGGGGTGGAGATGATGTCTTAGATGTCAACAGCCAAACAGGAGGATGATTTTAGTTTTAATTGACCTTGGTTTTAGCAGCCATGTTTTATTTTCAAAGTTACTTTGTATTAGCTGCTGTACTTTGAACTTTGAGTGTCCTCTGAGATTTTCAGAACCAACAGTGGTTTCTCCAGAGGGAACAGCCCGGCAACCATGTGGGCTGGCCCATGGGGTACAGGGAGCCACCATGTTGGGTTTCCCTGATAACTCAAAAGTTTGGACAAGGGCAGGCTTCTCTGTGGAGAAGGACATGGCAACCCACTCCAGTATTCTTGCCTGGAGAAATCCCATGGACAGGAGCCTGATGATACAGTCCACAGGGTCGCAAAGAGTCGGACACGACTTGGCAACTAAGCAGCAGCAGCAGCAGCTTTCTCTGGGTGGGATCACTGGCTAGGGTTGGAAGGATGCCAGGCCAAGGTCACCATTACAATTAATTGCTCTTCTGGTCTGCTGTCCTGCCAGGTGACAAGTCAGGACAAGGCTCCAAGTGTCATCAGTCGTGTCCTTAAGAAAAACAATCGTGATTCTGCGGTAGCTTCGGAGTACGAGCTAGTGCAGCTGCTCCCAGGGGAGCGAGGTGAGGGGCCGGGAGGGAAGGCAGACTCGGGAGAAGTGGTGCCCGAGTGGTGCCCACCAGTGGGAATGCTGCCACACCCAGGGGTTGTGTGGGAATGACTATGCTTGACACACCTTTCTCTGAACCTTCAGAGCTGACCATCCCTGCCTCGGCCAATGTCTTCTACGCTATGGATGGAGCCTCACACGATTTCCTCCTGCGGCGGCGGCGGCCCTCCAGCACTACAGTGGGCCTCGCCAGTGGCCCTTCTGCCTCGGGAACTCCCCCAAGCGAGGGAGGAGGGGGTTCCTTTCCCAGGATCAAGGCCACAGGGAGGAAGATTGCCCGGGCACTGTTCTGAGGAGGAAGCCTTCCTTGTTGGTTCATAGAATTCATGGTGGCCATTCCAAATGTGGGGAGCCATCCTGAATGGTGGCAGTTGCCACATAGGGAAAATGTCCAGAAGGGTGGCCAACCACCCTGAGGCAGTAAGCACCACTGGTTTACCAGACAGCCAAGACTCAGCCCTGTGAAGCTGGTAATCTTGGTGCCTAAGCTGGATATCTGTGTATAGCTTCTCACCTGCCAGGAATGCAGCACACAGCTAGTGCTGGGGAAAAGATCTGTTTTTGATTCCTGGCCACATCCTAGCATGCCAAGGGCCAAGGAAAGGCCTGGAGGCGGGGGAGAGGAAAAGCCTAGAGGCTTTGAGTCCCGGGAGAAGGGAATGGCAAGAAAAAGTTTCTCGCAGGAGCCTCCTCTTCCTACTCTGGAGGTTCCTGTCACTGTGACAACACTAATGAACCAGACACTACCTGAGCTCTACTCCTGCCCTCAGGCTGCGGACGAGCTGCCGGGGACTAGCTGGCTGAAGGCAGACCTCATGGGAAAAGGGGGGCCAACCGCATCTATCCGTGAAAGCTGGATGCAAGGGCTTGGTGGGAACAGTTTCCTCAGAATGGTCAATTCCTCCCCAGCAACCTCCCCCCGCCGGTCCCTTTATTGGCTCTTACATTTTTCTCCTCAGTTGTTACACACCGTCAAGTACCCAATTAAAGCGATCAGTATGAAAAACACCCTTGGCTCTGAATTCCTAAGACAATTTTAGGACAAAGAAATGGAAGAACCACTTTGTGGACAATGTACAAACTTGGAGGTCTTAGAATATCACAATGCATTATGTGCTTGGATCTGAAATCAACTTAAGCTACATTTAAACAAAGTCTAGGAAGAAAAGAGACTAAAAAGAACTAAGATGCCAGGGCTATTTTGAGGATGACAAATCATAGCAAAACAGGATTACCATGTTCCATTCTGGGGTTGCAGGTAAAAGAATTGTGTTTTTCAGTTAAACTTAACTTCCCCCCAAACTGTTTCACTGTCAGTGCCCTTTTCTTGGTTGCCTCCAATCAAGAGAAGAGAGAGTTAAGGCTTGCATATACAGGCAAGAATTAGGTTTGAGACATTTCGGAGTTTAGTCTCAAGAAAGAAGGGTTACTCTGCCACACAGAATTCCAGTGCACGAATTTAGATCTGAGAGAGTAATGCAGGTGATATAGGGGTGAGGGGGAAGGGACCAGAGCAAAGGATGGAGACAATTACAACAGAAGTGGCTGGTCAGAACACACCAGGTATTTTCACATTTTATTAGCTACAGTATAGACCCTAGAGCTGCCTCATTCCTCCCCTCCCCCACCCCCCAGGACAAGGTCAGGCTTTCCCAGGAGCCCCTGCCTTTGCCGCCTGTGCCCGCTGAAACTCCTGCTGCAGCTGAGCAAGGGTCTCCCTCTGTTGTTCTGACTGCTGCTCTAGGTCTCGGAGCTGGGATTCATATCGCTTACTGAGGAAAAGCAAAAAAGCAAATAAAGAGAAATTAGTGAGACTCTCTTGAGGGTGCTGAAGACAAGGAGATTGGTCAGAAACTTGAGCTCTAAGGGGAGTATGAAGAAAAGAGGAGTTGAAGGACACAGGAAGGAGTTGAAGACCCTGCTCAAATGGGGGCTACTCTGGAGAATGACTACAAAGGTTTCTCAACATCTTTATTCCCAACGGATCAGGTACATCACAGTGGGGTGGAAGGAAGACTCACATCTCAGCTGTGATGTAGTCCAGCCTTTTCCCCACTGTGGCCCGAGCTTCCCCCAGCTCCTGTTTGACCAACACGGGCCCCAGAAGTTTAAACACCACGTTGGACCCATCCAGCAGGGCCAGTTCCTGGTGGAAGAGTGGGAAAAACATTATCAGAATCACTTCCAGGACAGGTCCCTCCTCCCCCCGCAAATCTCATTCTCTCACCTCCTTCACGATATTATTTTCTGTTAGTTGTGCTTCTAGTTTCTGCCTCCCTGACATGGATTTACTCAAGTCTGGCGGATGAAAAGGTTTGTTTAGAGACATCTCATGTGCCACCAGACCACCACAATCCTAGTGAGAAGGTGGGGCTGAGGAAGCAGCCAAGGATGGGCAGGCGGGACAGGGAAGGGGAAGAACACAGAGAAGGGGAAGGAGCCGCAGGCTGGGGCCAGGGGTGGGACGAACGCATTATTCGGGTATAGACTTGGGTTGTGAGGGAATTGCCGCGAGGTCACCCCTACCCTGTTCTCTTACCCTTCTGCAGCTGTTGATATTTCTCCACTTCCCCCTGCAGCTTCTTCTGGATTAGCTCAGCCATGGCGGGGACGAAAGCCTGCGGGCAGCGGGAGAGGGGCGCTGGGTCTCACGCTCTGGAAGGCTCCCCTTTCTGGCCTGCGGAGGTGACAGCCCTCTTGAGAGGCAGCCCCTCAGGGCACCCACTGCAGTCTCTCCTGGTCCGGGATATCGACTCACCCCCGGCCTCGGGGAGTGGCAGAACCCCCAACTCCTCAGCCGAACCGCTCCCCGACTCACGCTCTCACTCCAGTATCGGTGAACTCGGAAGTAAATAGAGAATGCTGGGGAAAGACGGCACCGGAAGCTGTGAGCCGACGCACGCCGGGAAATGTAGTCTAACATGGTCAATGTGTGGCGTTCTGCTAAAAAGACCAGACGCGGAAGGATTTAAGGCAAGATGGAGAAACCGAGATGGGAAAAGAAACTGCACAGTTGCTTGGGTCTTGGCCTCGGACTGCCCGCCTTTCATCACTTGGGCATAAGTTGCCGCACTGGGGGCCTTGGTCCCGCCCCTCAGTGGGGAGCGCGCCCTCATTAAAGATGGCGCCGATGAGGCTTCAGACCTGGAACGGCCCTGATTGGATGAGTCTCGGAGGACTTCCGGGAGTTTTCCATCAGACTGTGGGACTGTGGAGAGGAGTTTGCACGTGGATCGTGGTTCGAGTGGGCTAGATGGAGACAGTCCCCAAGCCGGGCAGTAATGTCCCACCCAAGAAGGACAGACTGCAAGCCAAGAAGAAGGTAGGGATCTCCTTGGGGTGGAAGGGAAGTTTTTAGTTGCGGGGTTCGAGGGGCGGGGCGAAGGGCGGCGGAATATGAGGGCTCCTGCTCTGCTGGTAGAAACCGCGGCGATACTGGGAGCAAGAGACCACTGGGACAGCTGCCGGAGCATCTCCAGGTCCCCCTCTAAACGGAAGAGGAGTCGAGAGCTCCGCCCCCGGAAGCCAAAGGAAAATGACACCTCAAAGAAGTTTCGGATCTCCAAGAAGCCCCGAGAACTTAAGAGTCCGGGGCCTCAGCGGACCTTTTCTGGGGTGAGCCTGGGACCTCCCGGGATGCCGAGGCAAGTCGCCTTGTGCTTTCAGGGTCGCGGGGTTGGGGTCAGCTCAAGCCTGTTTCTTAATTGCCTCCTCCCTGCCGCAGGCCCAGGACCCATTTGCAGGCCCCGCCCCTGTCAGTGTGGAGGTGGTTCAGAAGTACTGTCGCATTGACAAATCCAAGGAGGTGAGGAATAGTCGGAGAGTGGGGAGCGGTTGCAGGAGGGAGTGTCTGGGTGAGTTGAATGGAGGCGGGGCTCTCCTGTGACCCCCACATCCCTGGGTCCTTCTCTCACTTCATCCGCACCACCAATGTTGTAGCTACCACATTCGAAGACCAAGACTCGAAGCCGGCTTATGGTGGCTGAAGCACAAGAAGAGGAAACAAGTGTCAGAGCTGCTCGATCTGAGCTTCTGCTTGCTGAAGAACCCGGGTGAGTGGACCCTGATGTGGGCCTCCCCAACCCCTGCTTTATGGGGCTCTCATTTCTGATTGTGATGCTGGGACACCCGCTTCTTATTAGGAAGCTTTAATTCAGCTGTCACGCTCACTTGCAGGTTTCTGGAAGGAGAGGATGGGGAGGACACGGCAAAGATTCGCCAGGCTGACATCGTGGAGGCTGTGGACATTGCAAGTGCAGCCAAAGTGAGCCTGAGAATGGAAAAGGGGCTAGTGTGTTGACTAATGGTGCAGAATAAGATGGGAGCGGGGACTAGAAGAGAAAATTCCTGAAAGGAACCAACTCTCTTTTTTTCTTTTCTTTTTTTCACTATTCCCTTTTCCAGCACTTTGACTTGAACTTGAGGCAGTTTGGACCCTACAGGCTAAATTACTCTAGAACGGGGAGGTAAGGTTGAAATCCAGTGACTTTAGCCTAGCCCATCTCAGCCAAGCAGTGTACATCTGGGTTGTTGGTGTGGGGAGGGTCTTGTTATTTGCTTGCATGTGTGATAAGCGTGTATGGTAACATCTCTCCTCTCACCTGGAGAGGAGGAGCTGGTGTGGGACAGACCAGACCCTTGAGTCCAGGCGCCTGCCCTACACACACATCTTGTACTGACACCCTGCCTGTCCTCCACCTTCAACAGACACCTGGCTTTTGGAGGACGCCGGGGTCATGTGGCCGCCCTCGACTGGGTAACAAAGAAGCTCATGTGTGAGATCAACGTCATGGAGGCAGTGCGGGACGTCCGGTCAGTGGCCTTGGTCAGCGGCCAGTGGGGATGAGACAGCCCAACACTGATCAATCGACAGCCAGTGGCTCCCTTTCACGTTGCTCCGCTCCTCGCCCCTCTCAGGTTTCTGCATTCTGAGGCACTGCTCGCTGTTGCCCAGAACCGCTGGCTTCACATTTACGACAACCAGGGCATCGAGCTCCATTGCGTCCGCCGCTGTGACCGGGTCACCCGACTTGAGTTCCTGCCTTTCCACTTCCTCCTGGCCACAGCTGTGAGTGACTGCAGAGTGCAGGGACCGGATGGCAGCCCTGAGAAGACTGACCGTCCCCTGGGGCCCCAGTAGGGAGAGGACAGAGGGCAATCCGGTCTCCTTCACTCTTTCTCTCATAGTCAGAGACAGGGTTTCTGACCTACCTGGACGTGTCAGTGGGAAAGATTGTGGCAGCTCTGAATGCTCGGGCTGGACGGCTCAGCGTCATGACTCAGAACCCTTACAACGCCGTCATCCATCTCGGACACAGTAACGGTTGGTGCCTGGTAGAACTTTAACCCTCACCATCCTGTCTTGCTTTTCTTTTTTTTGGCCATGTCACGTGGCTTGTACGATCTTGGATCCCTGACTGGGGATTGAACCTTGGCCCACAGCAGTGAAAGCTGAGTCCCACCCCCTGGACCAGCAGGGAATGCTCCAGCTTTTCATCTATATTTGTACTTAACGAGTCCCTTCGGGTTGCCCTCTGCTCCCCTCTTTTGTTACCTCTTGGCCCAAATCCCCCGCTTTCGCAGGCTTAATCGCCTCAGCGCCCTACTAGTAACTTCTGCTCTTCTCCTCTGATGCACAGGGACTGTGTCTTTATGGAGCCCAGCCATGAAAGAGCCACTGGTAAAGATTCTCTGTCACCGAGGTGGAGTCCGGGCTGTGGCAGTAGATTCTACAGGCATGTAAGTCAGTTGTTTGGGCCTGAGGTGCTAGGGGTCGGGGGGCGGGAGGGTCTCAGCTTGAGAAAAAGTCCTCGAAGGCAGTGTGCCTTTGGGAGCACAGACTCTGCACCCAAGCTACTTGGGCTTAAATCCTGGTGTTACCCCTGACCGACCATGTTGGCAGGCATGTTAGGTGATCTCCGTGTACATAGTCTTCACCCTGAGACTGGGGATATGAGTATTTTGTTCAAGGGCCAGAAGACTTTAAGGAGCCTGATAGTAAATATTTTGGGCTTTGTTGGTAACGGAGCACAACTATTTTATGTAGGTTCTTAAATAACAAGAGAAGAAACAGTGGATGGCAAATCATTAATGAAATGAGAAAAAGAATTGAATGCAATCTTTGTATAACATAGGTCTACTCCTGGAAAGAACTGGATTCCCGTTTTTGTTTGTTTTTCTGCCATGCCATGTGGCATGCAGGATCTTCAGTTTTCCAACCAGGGATGGAACCCGCCCCCCCCCTTGCATTGGAATTGTAGAGTCCTCACCCCTGTACTGCCAGGGAAATCCATGAATTCCTGCTTTTGAGCATAGCACTTAGTTTAGTTGAAGTTCAAAGTTAGTGTTCCAAATCATCCAGCTCAACTGCAAATGTTTATCTACAGCTGCCAATTTGTGAAGAGGTTTTGGGTATTTTGGGCTTCCCTGGTGGCTCTGACGGTAAAGAATCTGCCTGCAATGCAGGAGACCTGGGTTTGATCCCTTGGTCAGGAAGCTCGCTTGGAGAACAGAATGGTTACTCACTCTAGTATTCTCACCTGGCCAATTCCATGACAGAGGAGCCCAATGGGCTGCAGTCCATGAGGTCACAAAGAATCAGACACGACTGAGTGACTTAACATTTTCACTTTTGAGTATCTTTGCAAACATCTTTTCACACAGATGATAAGACGGATGGTGCTTGAAATGCTCTGAAGTGATGTCTGTCACTGAGATTATAGTGTGCTTGGCAGCAGTGCGAAGAGATAAGATGTGGTATCTGCTTGACCACAATACTGTGCTACCTTAGCACAAAAAGCAGCCACAGAATAAGAAACCAAATGAGTGTAGCTGTCCCAGTTCAGTTCAGTCACTCAGTCGTGTCCGACTCTTTGCGACCCCATGGACTGCAGCACGCCAGGCCTCCCTGTCCATCACCAACTCCTGGAGTTTACTTAAAACTCATGTCCATTGAGTTGGTGATGTCATCCAACCATCTCATCCTCTGTCGTTCCCTTCTCCTCCTGCCTTCAATCTTTCTCAGCATCAGGGTCTTTTCCAGTGAGTCACTTCTTCGCAGCAGGTGGCCAAAGTATTGGAGTTTCAGCTTCAGCATCAGTCCTTCCAATGAATACTCAGGACTGATTTCCTTTAGGATGGACTGGTTTGATTTCCTTGCAGTCCAAGGGACTCTCAAGGGTCTTCTCCAATACCAGAATTCAAAAGCATCAATTCTTTAGCACTCAGCTTTCTTCACAGTCCAACTCTCACATCCATACATTACCACTGGAAAATCCATAGCCTTGACTAGATGGACCTTTGTTGGCAAAGTAATGTCTCTGCTTTTGAATATGCTGTCTAGGTTGATCATAACTTTTTTCCAAGGAGCAAGTGTCTTTTAATTTCTTGGCTGCAGTCACCATCTGCAGTGAGTTTGGAGCTCAGAAAGACAGTCTCTCACTGTTTCCTCTGTTTCCCCATCTATTTGCCACGAAGTGATGGGACCAGATGCCATGATCTTAGTTTTCTGAATGTTGAGCTTTAAGCCAACTTTTTCACTCTCATCAAGAGGCTCTTTAGTTCTTCTTTGCTTTCTCCATAAGGGTGGCAATAGCTGCATATCTGAATTTATTGATATTTCTCCTGGCAGTCTTGATTCCAGCTTGTGCTTCATCCAACCTAGCATTTCTTATGATGTTCTCTGCATATAAGTTAAGTAAGTAGGGTGACAATATACAGCCTTGACGTACTCCTTTTCCTATTTGGAACCAGTCTGTTGTTCCATGTCCAGTTCTAACTGTTGCTTCCTGACCTGCATACAGATTTTTCAAGAGGCAGGTCAGGTGGTCTGGTGGTCTGCTTCTGCTCAAGGTTCCCATCTCTTTAAGAATTTTCCACAGTTTTTTGTGGTCCACACAGTCAAAGGCTTTGGCATAGTCAATAAAGCAGGAGATGTTTTTCTGGAACTCTCTATTGCTGTGTCCCAGTATGACTTTATTTATGAATACTGACACTGGAGTTTTCAAATAATTTTCATGTCTTGAAATATATTTCTTCTGATTTTTTTCCGAACCTCTTAAAAATGTGAAAACCATTCCTGTAGGCTCTACAGAAAGTGGTGGGCTGGTTTTGTTGACTCATGGGCCGTAGTTTGCCAAGCTTGGCCTTCAGTTAGGAAACTGTGGTAGATGTGAACACCAGTCAAGGTCTTCAGAGGCGCACATGACGCCTGGTAGGTGGGGAGTGCTGTTTCATCATTGTCGTCAAAGACAACTGTTCTCTTTAGGTCTGGCTGGTGCTGTGGGGGCTTTGGGGTGGCCGGTCCGCTTTGAATTTCCACCCTTCCTGAGAGACTGTTTGCATTTCCACAGCTGTTTTGTCTGGTTTGTAGTATATGTATGCCTGTATGTGGCAGACTTTCCCACAAGTTCCCACGTGTTTTTCTCAAATTCTTTCATCCATCAGGCATTCATTGGGTGCCAGCTGTAAGCTGAGTTCTGGGGTAAGGTTCTGTGGGTATAAGGATGAATCTGCCCTGGTGGGGCGTTCCAGTTACACTTTATTTACAAACACAGCTGAGGAGTTGGCAGGCCGGGCGAAACACTCAGGTTCTACTGTGTCTCCCATCACCCCACTTTTACTGTGTCTGTCGCTGGATGCTTCACCCCCGCCCACAGCTCCTCCCGGCCTGCTCCCTTTCTGCCACATTGCCCTCACCCAGAACATGACTTCTTGGACGCTACCTGTCCCCATAGCTTCGTGTTCTTCAGCCATCAGTCATGGCAGACGCAGAATCATTGTTGGCTGAGTGCTCCTGGGGAGCCCAGGCCCGCCGGTGGCTTTGGCTGCATTGCCCCATTACTGCTCACGACCTGTGAAGTCCTGGCTGCTTTTCCCCTCCAGGGTCTGCAGCTTGCCATCTCACAGTTCCAGCCTCTGGTTCTTCCTTCTGTTAGTGTGTCCTGTTAGAATACTTTTTCCCACACGGCTTTCTTCCTCGTATGCCACTGTTCAGGAAGTCAGGACGTGGAAGCCAGTGGCTGTCAGCTAAGGAAAGCCCGCTGACTGCTCAGGCCCCTGAGACCCCCTGGTTGTGTCTTTGCGGATCAGTGGTTTGCTTCTGCCCCTTTACTCCAGGTCTGTGCCAGTATGGCTCTAGGAGAGGGGCCTCTTCCAGGGCCTTTGCCTTCTGTGGGCCCCTGGACCCAAGCTGGACTTGGCCTCCCCTGGGCTGCCTGGGTCAGCTGCTTCTGCTCAAGGCTCTGTCAGTTGTTCACAGAGGTTTAGCCAACAGCCCAATGCCAAACAGCTCTGGTCCTTGACTTTGGGCCCACCTGTGTAGCTCTGGTCCTCCTCAGGGCTGCCTCGGACCAGCCACAGGGGCTCCAGAGATGCCGTGGGCTGTCGTCCTCAGCAGGCTTCCTGGAAGCTTGCATTAGGATTGGACTGGACCCTCAAGAGTTGATCTGTTTCTTGCAAGTTCATAGGATGGTGGCATGGTCTAGATGCCCATCTGGCTACTGGGTGGGTGTCTGCACAGAGGCTCCCAGAGGTCGGTGTGGGGGGCAGGAGCCAGCGAATGTCCTTGAGTTGTTGGCCCAGTGAAGGCTGTGATCTGTGTCCTAGGAGCCCTCAGCAAGCCTGGTTCGTGCTCATGACCTCTCCCTTGGGTGGAGCTGGGCCCTATCTGTCTTGTCAGGACAGGTATCCAGCTGGGCCTTGCTTCAGTCCCATCACAGGCCAAGTCTCTGCTCAGAGGAGTGCCTTAGTGTTTTCTTCCTGGGCTCACAGTCAAGGTTAAAATATGAGTCCTCGGCTTCTGGCAAACAGACATGCCCCGACCTGGCTGGCCGCCCTTCAGCATCTCTGAGCAACTTGAACATCCATAGAAACTCCAGCCTCTGAAAGTAAATGTCTTATGCGGTACACACATCCTTAAGAGGATTTTTGATAATTTTTTTTAAATTTGGCTGTATCGGGTCTTAGCTGCATCACACAGGACCTTTCTAGTTGTACCAAGCAGGCTTGGATGCTCCATGGCATGTGGGATCTTCGTTCCTAGACCAAGGATCGAATCTGTGTCCTCTGCATTAAAAAGCAGATTCTTAACCACTGGTCCACCAGGCAAGTCCCTTTCTCAAGAGGATCTGGTCACCAACCTTGCCCTTCCTCCTTCTAGCAAAAGGGCCCCTCTAGCGCATAACTTCCTTGCTTTCTAAGGTTTTCTCAGGTCCACGCAGTCTCCACCTTGTGGCCTGTCACTGCCAGAGAGCCACTTTGGGGACTGTTGGTCTCCCATCTGACCTTCAGGAGCCTCTGCAGTTTGTCCCCTCCTGGCCACAGTCCACCAGCCGGGAAAACAAACTCATTTCCATCTTCCTGTCTCTACAGTCTGTTGTTCATTTATTTCAACCTGCTGTACATCTGTTTCTTGTGCTTTTTTAAAGTGAATTTCATTTAAACCTTTTGTTTTCAGCTCCCCTGGAGAAGGAAATGGCAACCCACTCCAGTATTCTTGCCTGGGAAGTCCCATGGCTGGAGGAGCCTGGTGGCCTACAGTCCATGGGGACACAACTGAGCGACTTCACTTTCACTTTCACTTCAGCCTTTTCAGTTTTCAGCTGCAATCTTCAAATTGCTCCTTGTGCTTTCTGTTTTTATTACCCTTGCCCATGCTGGGTCTTCACCGCTGCGTGGGCTTTACTCTAGTTGCGGCGAGCAGGCTTCTCATTCGGTGGTTTCTTCTTGCGGACCATGGGCTTCAGGGCACGAGGGTCTCAGTAACTGGGGCATGTGGGCTCAACTCCCAGGTTCTGGAGCCCAGGCTCAGGAGTTGTGGCGCACAGGCCCAGCTGCTCCGCGGCATGTGCGATCTTCCCAGATCAGGGGTTGAACCCTTGTCTCCTGTATCGAGCCACCAGGGAAGCCCTCTTGTGCTTTCCTCACTTGATCTTAGCAAAAAGGCCGAGAAGCAATCCTCTTGTGCTTTCTTGAGTATTACCTAGAAGGGCTCAAGTCCCACAGAGCCCTCCCTGACCACTGCCGTCCTGCTTCCCCTCTGCTGACCGATGGGCTGCCTATCTGTGCGGTGCGACCTCACACCTGAGTGTAGATTGTTACATGCATCCTCCCTTTCATTCCCGTGTGGTGAGAAAATACAGTAAAGACACAACTCTGACTTGAATTCTAGCTCCACCACTCACCCCAATCCTCTCTTTGAGCTTCAGTTTCCTCTATAAAAGGGAAATGAAAAGCGGTGCGTGGTGGTAGTGGTCGCAGCCTTATCAGTCGTCTTCTCCCCCAGCAGGCCTGATGCTTCATGCTGTGATTAACTTCCCCCTCTCACTCCCAGGCACATGGCCACCTCTGGCCTGGACTACCAGCTGAAGCTCTTCGACCTACGAGGGACATTCCAGCCTCTGAGCACTCGGACCCTGCCCCAGGGAGCGGGGCACCTGGCCTTCTCCCAGCGGGGATTGCTGGCAGCGGGAATGGGCGACGTGGTCAACATATGGGCAGGACAGGGCAAGGCCAGCCCTCCTTCCCTGGAGCAGCCCTACCTCACGCACCGGCTCTTGGGCCACGTGCACGGCCTTCAGTTCTGCCCCTATGAGGATGTGCTGGGGGTGGGGCACAGCGGGGGCATCACGAGCATGCTGGTCCCTGGTGAGCAGGCAGGGCTGGGCTCCAAGTGGTGACCTCGAGATGGAGACTCTTGTGGGCGGGACCCTGAGACAGTGGGGGGCAGGTTCCTGTTATAGTTCCACGTGCCCCCTCTCCCTCCAGGGGCTGCCGAACCCAACTTCGACGGCCTGGAGAGTAACCCATACAGGAGCCGAAAGCAGCGGCAGGAATGGGAGGTGAAGGCGCTGCTAGAGAAGGTGAGGATGTGCCTGCGCCCCCGTGGGCTGGGGCGGGGGTCTTAGGAAGAGAGGGTTTCAGCAGCGCCTCTGCTTTCCGTCCCTCTTTGGCGTCACCTTCCTGTGGCTCCTTACCCGTCCCTGTTCTGTGTCGCATCCAGGTGCCTGCTGAGCTCATCTGTCTGGATCCACGAGCCCTGGCAGAGGTCGATGTCATCTCTTTGGAGCAGGCAAAGAAGGAACGGGCAGAGAGGCTGGTACGGAGCGGGGTCCCGAGGGCCTGTGTGCCCCTCACCCGTGCGTCCCATCCTCACCGCGTCCTCAGAAGCTCATCTCCCTGCCTCGGAGGCTGCTGCAGCTTTCACTCCCCTCCCCTCCCTCAGGGCTACGATCCCGATGCCAGGGCTCCCTTCCAGCCAAAGCCGAAGCAGAAGGGCCGCAGCTCGACTGCGAGTCTGGTAAAGAGGAAGAGGAAGGTCATGGACCAGGAGCACAGGGTGAGTGGGCACCGGGGGCGGGCCGGGTGTCCCACAGGCAGCGCCCTCCTGCTGGCCCCGCTGGCCTCGCCTGCCTACTGCTTCTCACCTGTCTCTCCCCACCCAGGACAAAGTCCGCCAGAGCCTGGAGCAGCAGCCGCAGAAGCAAGAGAAGGCCAAGCCCACGGGGGCCCGGCCGTCGGCCCTGGACAGATTTGTGCGCTGAGTTAGGCTCCTGGGCCCGGGAGAAACATTCTCTCCCCACGCCCACCTGTGGGGAATGACCCATCCCTGGAATGAGGAGGGAGCAGGGAGCCCCCTTCCTCCTGGGGTGGGGGGTAGTCAGTATTAAAAAGGAACATGGACTTTTGATACCTTGTCTTGATCATCCTGTGAACCTGTCCCCTGCCCACATGCATCCTGGGGCTGCTCTCAGATGTGAGGGGCTGTCTCCCCCCTCTGGCCCCACCCGTCTTGCGGGCACTATGGCCTTGACTGGCTCCCTAAGGCCTTCCTCCAGGGAGAGGTGTGCTCCAAGTCCCTGGAGATGGCCTTCCCCACCAGCAGGCTTTGGTAGCCTCTGGGTTTCCCAAGAGAGTCCTGGACCACACTGTACTCAAAGAGCAAAAGAGACAAGTTTATTGAGGGGCCTGTGCCCCTCCCCTGCCGTGGCTGGAGAGAACAAGCCAGCGTGTGCGGTTCTTCCTGACGACCATCTCTGGGGCTGGAAGGCCAGGCAACCCCCTAGGTCCCTCCTGTGTCCCTCAGTCTTCAGTGACAGCCCGAGCACCTGTGTGGAGCAGCTTGCTCAGCTGCAGCCAACTAGCGCTCCTGCTTTGGGCCTGGGAGAAAGAAGGTGGTGGGGTGCTGGGTGGACCCTCCATTCCACACCCCTCTCCTGGGCCCCCAGGCTCTCTCAGCTGTGAAGCCAGGCTATTAACCGGCATCGGAGGATGCCCAGGACCCCCTGGAGCCAGGAGCAGAAGGGTATAGTTCTTTCCCCATCAGAGCCACCCACTAGCTTCCAGGCTTCCTGCATCTCCCAGGGGTCCAACTTGTGGGATGTCAGCAGGAATTTCCCATAGCAGCACCGATCCAGGGGGTAGTGCGTGGCACCAGCCAGCTTGACACAGTGGGTTGGGGCAAGGCCTCCTCGGCGGGCACTTAACCCCACAAAGACATCCTCCAGGGGCAGAAGGGGTGCCCGGCTGGCCACCTTCAGGATGAGCTGCACAGCAGAAGCTGATAGCACATAGCCCGTGCCTGAGGCGTAGGGGGGGAAGGGGCCCCAGGAGGGAGGCCACTGCTCCTCGGATACCTGGTGCTTGCCTCCCGGTGACCGAGAGGGGTGCACCCGCCAATGCACGCGGCCCAAGTACAAGAGAGGCACTGCTGGCTCCCCAAGGTGGGGTTTCCATCCCACTTCGCATCTCCAGCCTCCGCCTTTCTCGGAGGCCCCACACCCGTCTCCCATTGCTCCCAGCGGCCTCCCCGCCTGACCAGCTCCGACACCAGTTCGGGGACGTTGACGAACACATCATCGTCGGTCTTGAGGATGTAGCGGGCCGCGGGGCAGTGTCTGTCGGCCCAGCTCAGCCCGCTGAGGGTCTTGAGGGTGAGGTTGCGGTAGGAGTCCTGGAAGGCCGCCTGCATGATGTCCCCGTGGGCCGCCGACTCCCACACGAGGTCGCTCCCGCGCGACCCCCAGCCGGGCTCTCCCAGCAGGAAAACAGTCTGCACCCTGAGCCCGCGGGCCTCGCGCAGGCGGCCCCAGGAGGCCCGGATGGCGTTTCTCTGGTTCAGGTTGTCCGGGGCGGTGCACACCAGTATCAGCAGGAAGGGAGGGGGGCCGGGCGCACTGCACGCCGCCTCGTTGGGGATCAGGAGGCGGGGCAGGGCCAGGGGCGGCCCGGGCGAGGCCGGGCCGGGGAGCAAGGAGGCCAGGGAGAGGCTCAGCAGCTCCTCCCCGAGGCCGGAGGGCCCAAAGAGGGTCCAGACGAGCAGGAGCAGCAGGGCGGCCAGGAGCAGGCGCCGGGAGAGGCCGGGGCGCATGGTGCGGCACGGCCAGAGGGCACCTAGGGGGAGAGACCGGGCGCGGTGAGAGGGCGCGGAGCGCGGCTCTCAATCAGCGGCCTGCAGCGGGCCACGGCCGGGACGGGGCGGCGGCCGGTGCCGGCGCCCGAAGCTGCCCTCGCGGCGGGGCCCGCGGGGACGTTACCTGGTCGGCGCGGCCGCCGAAGCCCGGCTCCATGGCCGGCCGTCTCCGCTGGCCGCCCCTCCCTGCCGGGAGGCGTGGCGTGCGCGGCCCCCGCCGGAAGCTCCGCGGCTGCGCGATCGGCGGAACACAGACCGGAGGGAGCCGGGGAGGCACAAGGGAGTCTTTGCCCAAAACGGGAAGCGGGGTTGGATCCGCGGCCTCGGCCACATCTGCCGGACGCCGTGCGGCCGGCGCCTCCCCACACCCACCCCCGCGCGCCGGGGCTCAACGTTTCCGGGTCACCAACACCAGCGTCTCCAGCCTTCGGATACTCACCTAACCGGCCACTCGCTAGGTTCAGCTACCTGCGCAAGCCCCAACACCCCGCCAGCCAGCAAGGGGGAGCCGGGCCTTGGAAAGAGCGCCCCCGCGAGGGTGAATGTGCGGCTCCTCCCTCTAACCCACCTGGAGAGTGGCACCAATAGGTAAATTGCTTCTGGTAATGGGGAGTGGCACAGCACAGCTTTAATCAAGACCAAGAGTGTCGGGAGTTCCCGCGAATGTACCTGTCAACGCATGGGACACAGATCCCACCCCAGGCCCCGGAATGCCGCATGCCCGAAGGCAACGGAGCCCCCGCGGAGCCCGTGCTCTGCAATGAGCAGCCATGCTCACAACTAAAGAGAAGCTGAGCGCAGCAGACGGAACAGAAAGACCGAGACAAGGTCTGGGCAGCTGAGGGGGGACATCAATCAAGTGTGGAAAAACGACCAACAGGGCCCACTGTGAAAGCACATCCCCTATTAGGTTTCCAGAAAAACGCAAAGAACCACAAGAAGGAAGCCAAAACTGTATAAAGTATTTATTCACACAGCACCCACACGTTACTTCTTCTTGGACACGCCCACAGTGCGGCCACGGCGGCCGGTGGTCTTGGTGTGCTGGCCCCGGACGCGGAGTCTGCAGAGAGAAAAGACAAGTTACTCCCCACGCCCGGCGAACTCTGGGGAGACAGCACAGCTCCCCATGCCCGGCGAGCTCTGGGGAGACAGCACGAGAGGCCCCTGGGAGTCTAGGGACAGACAGCGGGCCCCACTCACCCCCAGAAGTGGCGCAGCCCCCTGTGTGCCCGAATCTTCTTCAGGCGCTCCAGGTCTTCGCGGAGTTTGTTGTCTAGACCATTGGCCAGGACCTGCACAGAAAGGAGACAGTGAGGGGTGGCTGTTCTCCGCCCTGGTCCCTAGGGCCAGTCCCAACTGGACAGCCTGCTTTTCTCTCAGCGCTCCCCTCTCCACACACACCTGGCTGTACTTTCCGTCTTTCACGTCCTTCTGTCTGTTTAAGAACCAGTCTGGGATCTTGTATTGGCGTGGATTCTGCATAATGGTTATCACACGTTCCACCTGGCAGGCAGGACAAGGGTCAGGTCCAGACAGCCCCCATCTCCAGGCAGGCCCACCCCCAGGCCCCCTGCCCTCACCTCATCCTCGGTGAGCTCTCCTGCCCTCTTGGTGAGGTCAATGTCTGCTTTCCTCAGCACCACATGAGCATATCTTCGCCCCACACCCTGAGGAGAGGTTTTAAGAGTTGTGTGAGTCTGACCTTTGGGGTTTCCTCTATAGACCCATGATTCAAAAAGCACACAAAAGTAGGATCCAAAATAACTTATGCTCTTCCAGATACAAAGCCTAATCATTAAAAGGAAAAAAGTTTTGATACCCCCTGAAAGCTGCAGCACCAAAGAGTGGCACCTTCTGATTTCTACACTGTGGAGATGAAACTGATGCCTCTCAGAGTCAATGGAGCATCAAGGCAACAAGATCAAGGTTCTGTGAATTAGCGGTTAAGGGATAGACATCACAGCTCGTGATGTCAAAGGGCAACAAGCCATGATCCTATGGGCAGGTCACTATATCCCTATGATCAGAATAAACACTGAAACCAGTGACATCCTATCACTACCAACACCAGCAAGGTGCTCCTTGCAACCTGAGCTCACGAGCCAGATTTGGAAAGTGAAAGACTGTGTGCTGAGTTGAATAGTGTTCCACCAAATTTCTGTTCACCTGGAACATCAAAACATGGCTTTAGTAGAAAGTTAAATCCAACGACTCGTATTCTTATAAAAGGAAAGGACACATATAGGCAAGAAGGTCATGTGATGAGATGAGACACTAAAGTGATGCAGCTGCCAAGACAAGGAAACCAAGGATGTTTGGCAAACAGAACTGAGAGATTAAGTTTCTGTTGTTTTAAGTCAAAAATCTGTCACAAAGGTCCCAGCAAATTGGATTTCCTCTCTGTAAGAAAGTGACCTGGAGGTCAAATTACCAAGTTGATTGAGAAGAGACTAAGATCTAAGTGTCTCTCAAATTTAAATATTTACAGGTGGTATGTCTGAGAGTTGCTTTAAAATACAAGTGGGTAGAGAAAGGTAAAGATAAAACAAGATTCTAATTTTCAGCTAGATGATACATCGATTGCTGTTCAGTTGCCCAGTAGTGTCCAACTCTTTGCAACCCAGTGGGCGGTAGCACACCAGGCCTCCCTGCCCCCCACCACCTCCCAGAATTTTCCCAACTTCATGTTCATTGGATCGGTGATGCTGTCCAGCTATCTCACATCTGATGCCCTCTTCTTCTGTCCTCAATCTTTCCCAGCATCAGATGACCAAAATACTGGAGCTTCAACATCAGTCCTTCCAGTGAATATTCAGGTTGACCTCCAAGATTGACTGGTTTGATCTCCCTGCTGTCCAAGGGATTTTCAGGAGTCCCTTGGATGCATCAATAGGGGGCCAATAATTCTCTCCCTCCTACTTTTTAGTGTTTAAAACTTTTGATAAACAGCTTTTTTTAAAAGTTGCTGTCAAGCTTTTTGAAAGCCCTGTTCAGATATTGACTTGCCAATTATGAGAACCAATGGGTATCATCCAGTCATTGTGACTAGTTCCAACCATGTTTCCAAACAATGCAGATGACCAGTTATCATCCTGCTTTAGAGGAAGGGCAGTCCAACCTTAAGGAGTATTCATAGCAGAAGTGTACAAAAAGGAAAGAAAAGAAGGGATCATGGCATAAAAAAATCTTGCAGACATGTTACCTTAGTAAATACCGTTTTCTGCTTATGTCACCTTCGATACCTCACATTTCCCAACTAACTTTGCTCCTTTAATTTTTTGAGGAATCCCTCTTCCTACTCAGCCACCACCCCCACCAACTCCCTTCCAATTTCTAAGTATTACTTGACCCCACATTCCAAATTATTAACAAAAGACCAGGTACTATAAGCTTTGGCTGTCTCACCAGAGAAGAGCCAGCAAAAGCTGAAACAGTTAGCAAAACCCCAAGTACCTGTGTATCTCTAGAATAATCTTTCCTAGTGATAAGCAAGACATGAGGTTCCCTAACAGATTCTTATCAAAATACTCATTAAGTACTGGAAACTGCTTTCAAAATCTGTTTTAAGGTTAAGACATACTTAAGGTAAAAAATGGGAAACTAGTTAATTTTAAAGAAGCAGAGAAAAAGGGTTTAACAGAAGCATCCTATCAACCACGCTCATCTTTTATTTTTACTACCTGACCTAAGCATTCTAACAATCTTTAAAAACAGAAGCAACCTCAGAGATACAGCAGATTCAGTTCCAGATCACACTCAACAACTGATATAAAGAAAGCTACATGGTATTTTGGTTTCTCAGCACACGTAGTTACATAATCTATTAAGTGAGCAACAGCCTCTTAAGAACATCTATACATACCTTAATCAAGACACTTTATTACTGTGAAGTACTAACCATCATCTGAACTTTAAGCAAGTCTATATCTTTTTGCAATAGTAACAAAGGTCACTGATCACAGATAAGTATAACAAATACACCAGTGAAAACTTTTAAAAGTATTTCATCAAAATGTGAGATACACCATATGAGCAAATGTTGGAGAACTGTCTTAAGAACTGCCACAAAAAAACACAAAGTATCTACAAAGCCCCATAAAATGAAGTGAGCCTGTATTTTTCACTGCCTTACTGGTTTCACAGAAAAAGATGAAACGTACCATTTAAGAATGAAAGCCGTGCTCCTTCAATTACAGAATGAAAAAGTAAACGTGACAAGTCTCACCAAGAAAAGCTGATGCTGATTTGCTGTTTTAAACAATCTATAAAATATCACAGTGTCTTCTGAGGTTCTAAGGAAGGCCTATCCTTGGCTCCAAGAAGTGTAAACAAACTGGCAGAAAATATTCAGTCATTTCCACAATAAAAAAATTCTTTTTAAAGGATAACATCGCCATCTGGAAGGTGGGAGTTCATTAGGTTAAGGGAGATATCCAAGCTTGCATTCACTGATATAGTAACTATAGGTTTCTTCATACTTGAAATCTCTTGGCATTTGTACTTACCCTTCAAATGGTACAATTACCCAACTTCCCCATTCCCTAGGTGAAATCTCTTGGTTTGACCTGAGAGGACTCTGGCTTTTCTCACTTACCTTTTGGGACAAATGGGGCAAGTGGTTAAGAGGACTAATTGCTCTCTTAATCATTTTTTTACCTAGCAGACAAGGTCATCTGGTTGGGACTCCCCTCACCCAGCCTCACTTTCAGCTCAGGTGTTAACAACTTAAGTTTCATCTATAGTCTCTAGTCCTTACCTGCCTTTGTGTTAGTCGCTCAGTGTCTGATTCTGTACAACCCCATGGACTGTTACCCCACCAGGCTCCTCTGTCCATTGGAATTCTCTAGGCAAGAATTCTGGAGGAGATTCTCCAGGGGATCTTCCCAACCCCAAGGAACAAACCCTGGTCTCCTGTATTGCAGACAGATTCTTTACCGTCTGAGCCACCAAGGAAGCCATCAGTCCTTACCCTACTTTACCTTAATTGCAGTGATGGCAAAGGCAATTTTCCGCCGCCCATCGATGTTGGTGTTGAGTACTCGCAAGATGTGCTGGAACTTCTCAGGGATTACTAGAGACTGATAGAGATTGAGGGAGAAATCAGACACAGTGAACTACTATCAAACCGTAACCTCAAACACGAACGCTAAGCTTGTCACACAAGAAGCAAGAAAGCCCCGTCAGGTCTTCACGACACAACAAACTCCTGAGTCCTGCAGAGAGCAGGATCATGAAGTGTTCAGGCCTGGGAAAACGCGACCTCGGGGAAGATGCGTGTATCTTACCCTTGCCCCAAGTACACTCTGAGTGGCGGAGAGGTCCCCACACACGCCCAAACCGTTCTAGTTCCCCGGGGAGGGACTTCCTCCGGCCCCAGTCTCCAGAACTGGATGTCTTTAGTTGTCCTTTTCCAGAAGCGGTATCCGAACCCCACCCAGAAAGTTGCAGGCCCCCAAGACAGAACATTTTCAACCCTCTGACAGCAAGACCTTCCCTGCCCCGGTCCCGATGTCGCTAGATCCCCGCAAGGATTGTACACTTACCATGGCGGCAGCACAGCGGCGGCGTGTAGGCCTCCAGTGGAAGAGAAAACGGAAGTGACGTAGCTGCCCTATATTGCTACCAGGCGGAAGGGGCGGAGCGATCTGAGCAAAGAGCTTCCGGAAACTATACAAGACTCTGAATCGGGCGGCACGACTTCCGGTCCGTGTTTTCTTTACTGTTCGTAAAGGTCTTGTGTGTGCGAGCAACAAAGGTTCCGGATTGAGATTGTGCTTAAGAATTCCACTTGTCATTTTCACTTGAGTGAAGCGGTTACAGCCGAAAGAGGAAGACTAAAGGCAAACAAATATCTGGGAGCGATTTCGCGCCGTGAAAGACACTCCAGGACCTGTAGTTCCATTCCGGGGAACAGATTCGCCTGACTGACAGCTGCCGGAAGTGAGGCTGCGCGGAATGGCCGCCGCTGCGACCATGGCGGCAGCTGCTCGCGAGCTGGTGTTGCGGGCCGGGGCCTCAGATATGGAGGAGGAGGAGGGCCCGCTGGTGAGAAGCAGGGCTGTTTCTCCTTCAGAGTCTTGTCTAGTCTCCTCATGTCAGGAAGGCCTGGGCTGGGTGTAGGCACAAGGGTGGGAACTCGCAGCTGCCAATGATGCTACCCGGCTTGGCTCTCCATACGCCTCCGTGGGATCCGACCTGAACCTGAGCATGGCCGAGACTCTGGCTCTGGGGCCACAATTTCAGTTAACTTCCAGATGTTTGGGCAGAATAGAAGAGCAGTGTAAAAGTCTAGGAACATGGCTTCTGGAACCAGATTGCTTGGGCTTTAACTCAAGCTCTGCCACGTATACTCTGTGTGTCTTCGGGCAAGTTTAACTTGCCTCTCCATTCCCTTATTTCCACACCTATAAGGTGAAAAAACTAAGACCTACTATATATGTTGTGGGTTAGATCGGGTGAATGAATATATGTAAGATGGCACCCGGCAGGTAGGTAAACTATGTATTAGCGGGTAGTTTTGAAGAGGTTGGGGCGCCCCAGAGGGATGGTGATAGAACATTTAAGGTAGCAGCAGTCTAGAGATCCTAAATTCACCTGCAAGTTCTGCTCTGCCCTCTGCATCTCCTAATTTTTCTTCTTTGGTTACCTTCACCCTTCGTGGTTTGCCTGTCTCCTTGTCCCGTTCCAATCCATCAGCCCCAGTTAGTGGACTGAGACAATATGGAACTTTTGACATTTTGTGAACTCAGAATTTACCTGTGATTCCCCAGTGAAAGTCCCTCTTCTCCGCTTGAAGGATGGGTGCCTATTCCATTATATTTTGTTCTACTTCTCTCTTTCCCATTAACCTGTTCCTCTCCAGGGGAGTGGTCCAGGTCTTCGGGAGCCAGTGCAGATTGGAGAGTTGGACATCACCTCTGATGAATTCATTCTGGATGAAGTGGATGGTAAGTGATGGCAAGGGGTAGGGAGTATGTGGTCCTGTAAGCTGAGAGGCTGGGCTCGGCAAGTGCTAAGACAGGGACTGGTGTGCAGATGTTCAATGTGGAGACAGCTATAGAACTAGCTGAACCCTTATGATGAACTTCTATTTGCAGTTCACATTCAGGCGAATCTGGAGGATGAGTTAGTAAAGGAAGCTCTTAAAACGGTGAGGCTTTCCACTATACTAATCTGCCCCTCCCCAAACCCTCCCCTTAAAGGAAAGAAGAAAGTCATTTGTGCTCCTACTGTTGCCCTGGTGTCTTTTTCTCTAATCTTTCATTGACTCTGTTCCAGTGTCCCTTCACTGACTTCCTCCTGACGCTCTCACATTTCTGTTCTCCCAGGGTGTGGATCTTCGTCACTATTCAAAGCAGGTTGAGCTGGAACTACAGCAGATTGAGCAGAAATCCATTCGGGATTGTATCCTCCAGCAGAGGAGAGGGGTGCTGTTATTAAAATGGGCATTTTGTGGGGGTATGGTGCTGACGCCCAGCTGGGGCCACCATCTTCTCTCTGAGATTTCTGTCACCTCAGGGAGAAATTGGAGAGGTCCTGCAGAGGTCTGAGAATCTCCATGTCCACAGTGAGGCCCCTTGACTTGTTGTGAGTCAGATATCCAAGAGAGTGAGAACATAGCATCTCTGCACAATCAGATCACAGCCTGCGATGCTGTCCTTGAGGTTAGTAACCATGCCCTGCGACCCCTCATATCCCCGAGCACGGATCATGGTCTTTAGGATGATTCTTTAGGCCATCTGCCTCAGGCAGGGACAGTTAGAGTCATTTTCAGGATGACCTCAGCAGCCGTTTTAGTTGTTGCTGCCATGACTAACATTGTTATCTGCCTTTATTGTACCTCTTTCCTTATCACCCACTACTCTCATAGTTGGATAGATACTAGACACTTTACCTAGAAACTTGTCCTCCTACCAATCCTATGGCTGTTCAGCAGCACTTCTGCCTTCCCCCAGCGCATGGAGCAGATGTTGGGAGCTTTTCAGAGTGATCTCAGCTCCATCAGCTCTGAGATCCGGACGCTGCAAGAACAGTCTGGAGCTATGAACATTCGACTGCGGAACCGCCAGGCTGTCCGGGGGAAACTCGGGGAGCTTGTTGATGGTCTCGTGGTGCCCTCTGCTCTGGTCACGTGAGTCACTAGTTTGAAGGGTCCTGATGTCATAGCTCACTCATTGGAAAAGATCCTGCTGCTGGGCGAGATTGAAGGCAGAAGACAGAGGATGAGATGGTTGGATGGTATCCCAGATTCAATGGATATGAACTTGGGCAAACTCCAGGAGATAATGAGGGACAGGGAGGCCTGGCGTGGTGCAGTCTATGGGGCTGCAAAGAGTTAGACACGACTGAGTGACTGAATAACAAAGGACAACAACGTCATAGAAAGTAGATGGGCTTTCGTGACCTACCCTACTTAACCACGTGAGTCTCCTGGCTTCAGGTTATCACACACTTTCCAGAAAATGATGAGTAGTTGACAGCTCTTTTTTACCCGACTCAGGCTTTAAGGAATAGGAATCGTCTGGGGTTGGGCATCGAGAAGGGGTTTAAGGTTGATGAGGGTGATGGAGGTATGTGTGTCCAGGAACAGAAAACTTTGTGCACGTGTTCTGACCCTATGATGCGGTGTACAAAGGGAGAGGAGACAGAAGGTGGATGCCAGGGGTATGGTTTAGAGTCTCGAGGTGTCTGGGTCTCCCTGCTCACCCGTCCCACCCATCCCTGCTCCCCAGGGCAATTTTGGAGGCACCAGTCACAGAGCCTCGGTTCTTGGAGCAGCTGCAGGAGCTGGATGCTAAGGCAGCTGCAGTCCGAGAACAGGAGGCTAGAGGCACAGCGGCCTGTGCAGATGTCCGGGGCGTGCTCGACCGCCTCCGAGTCAAGGTGGGTAGTGGGGGTGGACACCCTAGAAACCACTCAAACCAGCCTCCCTTAGATCTCTACCCTGGATTGCGCTGGCAAAGCTCACTGTAGCCCACCCCCAAGAACTTCTCCTTGCCTTTATGTGGCAGGGCTCATCCTCACATCTCTGGGTTCCTCTGAAAGTCTTAACAGATACCAAAGACGTGTTCTCTACTCTTGCTCATTCAATATCAACATTCGTTTTTCCCTAAGTGCTTCCCAGGCAGTGAGAAGGCTACAGCTTCATGCCCTGTGTATCCAATATCAACATTCGTTCTTCCCTCAGTGCTTCCCAGGCAGTGAGAAGGCTACAGCTTCATGCCCTGTGTTTGGTCCCCCACATCTAGGCTGTGACGAAGATCCGAGAGTTCATCCTTCAGAAGATTTATTCCTTCAGAAAGCCAATGACCAACTATCAGATCCCACAGACAGCCCTGCTGAAATACAGGTCGCCACCCAGAGAAAGGGCGGGTGTCCCTGGGGGGCTGGCTGGGAGACTGACTGGTTCCTGGCTCCTCCAGGTTCTTCTATCAGTTCCTGCTGGGCAACGAACGCGCCACTGCAAAGGAAATCAGGGATGAGTACGTGGAGACGCTGAGCAAGATATACCTGTCTACTACCGCTCCTACCTGGGGCGGCTCATGAAGGTGCAGGTAAGCCCGTGGAAGGAGAGGTGCTCTGGGCGCCTGAGCTGGGAGGAGGGACTGTATAAATAGACGTCTTTTTTTGTTGTACATGGGGAAGCAACGTTCCAGTTCTCTATCCTCTCTTCTCTAGTATGAGGAAGTCGCTGAGAAGGATGACCTAATGGGTGTGGAAGATACAGCCAAGAAAGATATCCTGGAGCTGAGGGGCGCTCATGCTGGGCCTGGAGAGGGAAGGGCTTCTGGCTCCAGCCTCCAAGGCCCTGCTGCTTAACTTTTTCTATGGGACCAAAACTTTGCAAATGAGATCATGGCAGGAGCCTCCCTCCCCAGAAAAATGCACAGATCATCCTTACACTGAGTTTTGTGTATGATGTCAGGGAGTGTAGAGGCTCCCTGGAGCCCATTCACAGATGTCAGGTGAAGTGGGGCCCCAAGACTGGGGAAGAGGGACCCCGAGGCCGTGTCTGGCTGCTGGGGTCCCCTGGAGGACCTGGGTCTTTGATCTTCCATCACAGTTGTGATCTGTTTCCCTTGACTCTGGCCCTTCACGATTCTTCTCAAAGCCATCCCTCCGCAGCAGGAACACCATCTTCACCCTGGGGACCCGGGGCTCTGTCATCTCTCCCGCTGAACTGGAAGCCCCCATCCTCGTGCCCCACACTGCCCAGCGGGGGGAACAGAGGGTAGGAGGGTGAGCCAGCCTCAGCCTTGGGGTGGGGCTCTGAGCACACAGCTCAGGGCAGAGCTTCCCGGCTTCAGGCCCTGGGGGAGTCCCCATCTCCAGTTGCCCGTGCACTCTGCAATGAGAGGAGGGTTGAACCATTGACTCAGGGTGTTACAGAGGGTGATAGGTCATTAGGCAGGTATGGCGGTAAATGCGAGAGCAGCACCAGCAGGTGGGGGTGGGCTCTTTTCATGTAGCCCTCCCCTAATCTTGCCCCTTCCCTGTTCAGTAAGCCCTTTCGCAGCCTGAATGAGGGTTAGATGGGAGGGTCTTCTGAGCTACTGGTACCCAGTTGAGCTGATGTTCCAGCCATGTCCATGGAGAGCCAGGACTGGGGTCCACACGTCTGTGTCTCTTCCTGCCTCTCCCATCCTAGTATCCTTTCGAGGCCCTCTTCCGCAGCCAGCACTACGCCCTTCTCGACAATTCCTGCCGTGAATACCTCTTCATCTGTGAGTTCTTCATGGTGTCCGGCCCGGCTGCCCATGACCTGTTCCACGCTGTCATGGGCCGCACTCTAAGCATGACCCAGGTGAGCTCCCTGGCTCCTGGGCTCCTCGACCCTGTCCCCAGTCCTCGTCAGCACTGCAGTGAGATCACGGCCCTGGGGCACTGAAGGCAGGATCCCCTCGTTTTAGAACGCATGGGCCTCATTCTCACCGTATGACTCCCCACAAAACCATCAAAGCTTGGGGGTCCCTGAGGACCCCCTCCTGATTCACACCCAGGCAGTAGCACCCGAACACTTAGAGGCTCCTAGACCTTGGTTCCCGCCCTGAATTCTGCTGTGATGGGCCTGTGATCATAGATTAGGTGGGCAAGGCCGCAGGACCACGTGAGTGGCTGGTGGACGGGAAAGGAGGAGCGTTTTCCATTTAGATCTCTCCCTGTACCCCAAGTGTCACGTCCCCAAAGAGCAGTGCATCTGTCCGTGGTCACTGGGAATGACGAAGAGACACTTCCAGCCCTCTGCCTGTTTCTAAATCCTCAACCACAGAAACACCTGGAGTCTTACCTTGTTGACTGTTACGATGCCATTGCTGTTTTCCTCTGCATCCACATCGTCCTCCGGTTCCGCAACATCACAGCCAAGCGGGACGTTCCTGCCCTGGACAGGTCGCTGAGTTCTGGTCCTTGATGCCCCACTGGTCTTGAAGTCTTGGTCTTGCACAAGCCTGCCCGGACCCGTGGGCTCCCCAACGTGAACTGTTGACCCAGGTCCCAAATGTCTGCCTGGAAGCAATATTACTGCTTCCAGACTCACCCCTCACACCCACTCCTGCCTCCTCTGGTGGTCACCCCTCGATTAGATTTCAGCCTCCCCCACCCCACTCGTGACATTCCTTGCCAGATCTCTGATTCTGATCTAGCCCACAGGTACTGGGAACAGGTGCTTGCCTTGCTGTGGCCACGGTTTGAACTGATCCTGGAGATGAACGTCCAGAGTGTCCGCAGCACAGACCCTCAGCGCCTCGGGGGGCTGGACACTCGGCCTCACTATGTGAGCGCAGGCAGGGGTGGCGGGGGCTGCTGAAAGGCAGGGCTGGAAGCCCCACTGTATGGTCACTTGGCCTTGGGGCTGTGTCTCTGGGCCTGGCTGGACATGAAGCCACACTGTGTGGGGGCGCCCTGGGAGTGTGGGCTGGGCACTGTGGTGGGAGGGCCTGGAGGTGGGGGTCACCCAGAGACTGGTTGGCCAGCTTCGAGGGAGTTGGGGGTTTTGTGGCTTGAGCTGGGGAGTTGGCGTGAGTTTTCGTCCCACCTTCGTAATTCCAGATCACACGCCGATACGCAGAATTCTCCTCGGCTCTTGTCAGCATCAATCAGACAATTCCCAACGAACGGACCATGCAGCTGCTGGGCCAGCTCCAGGTGCGGGGCGCAGGAGGGGTGCCCTGCCCCCGGGGCTGAAATGGGGGGAGCCTTGCCTGCCCCCATCACCCCCTCCTCTCGGTCTTTTTTTCAGGTGGAGGTAGAGAATTTTGTCCTCCGGGTGGCAGCTGAGTTCTCCTCGAGGAAGGAGCAGCTTGTGTTTCTGATCAATAATTACGACATGATGCTGGGTGTGCTGATGGTACCAGAGGCCCCTTCCCCTGTCGCCCTTCCCAGAACCCCCGGGTGCCCGCTCTGCCCCCTTTCCTCCATGAGTGCAGAGATCATGTTGGCCTTGTCAAGCGTTTTCTTCTTGGAGTCTGACGTGGTGTCTGGCTCCGTATGGTGAATGTGGAAGGATGGGGATATGCCAACGTGAAGGGCAGCTTCTCCCCAAACTTGAGATTCCCCTCTGTCTTCCTCAGAGCGGGCAGCGGATGACAGCAAAGAGGTTGAAAGTTTCCAGCAGCTGCTTAACGCGCGGACACAGGTAGGGGTGTGGGTGAGGGCAGCACAGTCCTGTGCTGGGTTTTGCTGGTGACAGGCTGCACTGGCTCTGTCGCGGCGCTCCGGCTTCTCTTGCTGCCGCTCACGGGCCCTAGAGCATGGGGCCTGGTACTTGCGGCTCGAGGGCTTAGTTGCATTGCATGTAGAGCCTTAGTTCCCGAGCCAGGGGTTGAACCCACATCCGCTGCATTAGAAGGCGGATTCTTAACCACCAGACCACCAGGGAAGTCGCGTGTATGCTATTTAGTTCAGTGTGTGTGTGTGTGTGTGTGTGTGTGTGTGCGCGCGCACGCGCGCGCACGTTCTTGCAGTGGTAATGGATTCCAGGTACACAGAATTGGAATTGTGATACAACTCTTGATTCACAACATGCTGTCATTATCATTATGTTTTTTTTTTTTTTTTAATGACATAGCCATCCACAAAGCTACCACACACCTTGGCAATAACTAACATCAAAGTCTGAATTCTCCCTCAGTCCCTCTCTCTGTCCCTCACATAGAGGCGCTTATTGACCTAAATGTTGTGTTTTTCATGCCCTGGCTATAGGGAATAATAGAGCTATAGGGAATTCCCTGGCAGTCCCGTAGTTGGGACTCTTGGCTTCTACTGCAGGGGATATGGGAAACTAAGATCCTGCATGCTGTGCAGCACACAGCCAAAAACGAAAGAAAAAAAGAATTGTATGCCAAAACACTACCTATTCCGTTTTGGTTTTGGGTGCCGTAGTAACAAGATCGCAGGATTATTTCACGCATGATTTTTCTAGTAT
This sequence comes from Aepyceros melampus, assembly GCA_006408695.1. Lineage (NCBI taxonomy): Eukaryota > Metazoa > Chordata > Mammalia > Artiodactyla > Bovidae > Aepyceros > Aepyceros melampus. The sequence continues at coordinate 181,902 of SJXQ01001464.1, forward strand.
TGTCCTGTTATGACGTGAGGCTGTAGCTCATTCTTTTTAAAGTCAATTAGTTTAGTCACTGACATTAATTTTTGGCTGTGTTGGTCTTCGTTGCTGTGCTCGGGCTTTTTCTAGTTGTGGCAAACGGGGCTTCTCTCTTGTTGCGGAGCACGGGCTCCAGGGCGAGTGGCTCAGTAGTTACGGCTCTCCGGCTTAATCGCCCCGCGATTTGTGGGATCTTCTGGAACCAGGGATCTACCATTTATTTAGGAGTAATTACTGAGAATAATACTTGAAATTACTAAAAATAATGACCTCATTTTTTTTCCTAATTGTTTGGACTTTATTCTTTTAGAATTTGTCCTTTAAATAAACTGTTAAATACTATCTTTTCAAAGGCAAATTTACTTGTTTGAACTGGTATATGAAGTGCTATTGATTTTTGTATATGCATTATATAGCCAGCCACTTCCTAAATTATTTCCAGAAGTATTCTTCTGGAGATGTGTGCTCCTATGTAGGCATTCGTCATCTCTGAATTGTGACAGTTTCAGTTTTTCCTATTTTATTCCTATGTCTTTATTCCCTTACTACACGGGCTAGTACCTTGTTTAAAGTTGAATGGTTGAATAGAAGGGTGATAGTGAGAACCCTTACCTTTTCTTAATTTTTAAAAAATATTTATTTATTTATTTGGCTGTGCCGTGTCTTAGTTGTGGCATGCGGGATTATTTTTTTCTTTTTAGTTGTGGCATGTGGGGTCTAGTTCTTTGACCAAGGATGAAACCCAGGCCCCCTGCCTTAGCCACTGGACCACCACGGAAGTCCCTTCCTAACTTTAAAACAAATGCTTTCATCGTTTCCCCTTTAAGAGGACTGTTATTGCAGGTTTTTTTTTTTTAAATAGATATCCTTTATCATGCAAAGAAAATCTCTTTCAATTCCTAGCATTCCAGGAGTTTACTATTTTTTAAAATCATGAATGGGTATTGAATTTTTAATCAGGGATGTGTGCTTTTTCTGCAGTTGTTAAGGTAATCATATATTTAATTTTAAAAACTTAGGACTTTGGGATTAATGGGTACACAGAACTATATATAAAATAGATAAACAACAAGGATCTACTGTACAGTGCAGAGAAATATATTTAATACCTCATAATAACCTATAAAGGATAAGAGTCTGTAAAAGAATACATATATATGTATACAGTATATTGAATGAATATTCAATGTATATTGAATGAATATACATGTACTCACAACATTGTAAATCAACTATACTTCAATTTTGTAAAAAAATCTATCATGGGGTGTATTACATTTGTAGATTTTAGAATGTTAGGCCATTCTGGATTTGGTCTGATTCATATAGTTTTTGCTTCTCTGTGCAGAAATGAGATAGGCCTATGCCATTCTTTTCTTGTCCTGCCCTCATGTGGTTTTGGTACCAAAGTCATACTGGATTTGTAGAGGCACGTGGGAAGGAAGGATTTCCTCATTCTTTTTATTCTTAAAGATTTTGAGATTGAAATGATTTGTTCCTTTAAAGTATCTTAGAACTTGCCAGCACAAACATCTAGGAACATTTAAAACTATGAAATTCCCTCTGCTACTGCTAAGTCACTTCAGTCGTGTCCAACTCTGTGCGTCCCCATAGATGGCAGCCCACCAGGCTCCCCCGTCCCTGGGATTTTCCAGGCAAGAACACTGGAGTGGGTTGCCATTTTCCTCTCCAATGCATGAAAGTGCAAAGTGAAAGTGAAGTCGCTCAGTCGTGTCCAACTCTTAGCGACCCCACGGACCGCAACCTACCAGGCTCCTCCATCCATGGGATTTTCCAGGCAAGAGAACTGGAGTGGGGTGCCATTGCCTTTACTGTTTTTATTGAGTTCTGTGGGTTTGAAAATGTAGCATTTTTCTTATTCAGTTCAAAGAACTTTTATATTTCAATTATTCTTTAATCTATGAGATTTTTTAGAAGTGATTTAAAATTTCCAAAAGTCTTTTGTTATTAATGTTTAACAGTTGCATTGTGAATGGAGAATGTGGCCTTTTGGTATTGAAAATCTGAAATGTGAATTTTTTTTAGATTTGCTTTGGCCTAGGACATGATCACACAGAAGGCAATGGCACCCCACTCCAGTACTCTTGCCTGGAAAATCCCATGGATGGAGGAGCCTGATAGGCTGCGGTCCATGGGGTCGCTAAGAGTCGGATGCGACTGAGCGACTCCCTTTCACTTTTCACTTTCATGCATTGGAGAAGGAAATGGCAACCCACTCCAGTGTTCTTGCCTGGAGAATCCCAGGGACACAGGAGCCTGTTGGGCTGCTGTCTATGGGGTGGCACAGAGTCGGACATGACTGATGTGACTTAGCAGCAGCAGGACATGATCAACTTTTGAAAATGATCCATATGTGTTTGAGAAGATTGTGTGTTCTTTGATTGTCAGGTGTGGAAATCAAGCTTTTTAATTGTTATTTACATCACCTATATCTTTACTGATTTTTTTTTAGTCAGTAGTTGAGAGAGATGTTTTGAAATTCATGTTTATCACTTTTTCACTGCAGTTTTATCAGATCTTGTTTTATATAGTTTCAGCGTATCTTATCTAAATTCTCAAAAGTTTAGAATCATATGTTCTTACTTGTGACTTGAAGCATTTGTCACTATATCATGACCCGTTTTAGTCCTAACAGTTTTTTCTTAAAGCCTATTATATTTTATATTGATAGCTCTTCCAGCTTGATTTTACTTAATGTTTGCTTTTTAATTTATTTCTACTTTAAAAAATTTTTCCACTTTTTTACTTTATTTTCTTTTTACTTTCCTTTTCATATTTTCACATTTTAAGTCTTTTAAAAATAGAAATAGCTGGAATTTAAAAAATCCAATTGAATTATCTCTGCCTTTTTCATTTGTCTTTGTTTTCACTTATGTTTATTGTGATTAATGTGACATTTCTACTTTTTTCATCCATCTTTAGTTTTCTCTTTGTCTTGTGTCTTTTTTCCTTCTTGCCTTTGTTTTTCTTACAACTTTTTTTCCATCTCTAGTTGTTTGGATTTTGTACTCCATTCTTTTGGAATTTGTCCTTTAAATTTTACCTCATATATTTAGCTTAACATCTAAAGTTAATATTTAACTCCTGTCTCAAGAAATACATGGACTTTTAAACATTTTAAATGTTTTAATGCTTCAGTCACCCCTCCCCTTCTGTTTTCCTTGCTAATTATTGACTAGTGTTTTTTTCGTCCTACTTTTGTTTTTTAAATGCCTTTATGTTATTTTACTTTTCTCTTGGCTGAACCACTCGGCTTGTGGGAACTTAGTTTCCCCACCAGGGATTGAACGCACATCCTCTGCAGTGAAAGCACAGAGTCCTAACCACTGGATAGCCAGGGAAGTCCCTATATTCCTTTTAAATGGGAAATATTGTCTGTATTCCCTGTGCTGTATCATATCTCCTTGTAGCTTATTTATTTTGTACATAATAGTTTGTACCTCTTTGTCCCCTATCCTTGTCTTGCCCCTTCTCCCGTAGCCAGTATTTTTTAAACATTGCTTCCCTATCTTTCTTTCCTGGAATCTGGTCAGTAATGGGTTAAACTTTTCCTGTTCTGTTTTCTCTGTTTCATAAAATAAACGTTTAGTTTGATGAGAAAGGAACCTGTTGTCCTCAGCTGCACAGTTAGGTGACCAGAGGGAATGTCAGCTCTGCCTCCAGAATCACGATTCTCTAGACCCTCTGACCCCAGAGATGTGCTCAGTGAGGACTCTGCTGAGAGCCCTGAGGCCCTGTGGGATTTGCCAGGGTGGGGGTGGTCCCTGTGCCTCCGGGTGGGCTGGTGCTCAGTACTGTGTGGCAGAGACTATGAGCTGAAGCCCAGTGTACTCTTCCCTCTGGTCTCTCCTCTGCGGTCAGAACACTCTCTCCTGGCGGTCCAGAAGTTAGGGCTCTGTGCTTCCACTGCAGAGGCCACAGGTTCGATCCCTGGTGGGAAAACAGATCCCACAAGCTGGGCTGCAAGGTCAAAACAAACAAACAAACAAAAACCCACTCTCTTTGGCTGGATAGAGAGCTTAAAGAAAGTCCATCCAAGTCTAGACCACTGCGTCCCATAGAAATATAGTACATGCCTCAAATTTTTTAGTGTCTAAATTTTATAGACAAAAAAGAAACAGGTGAAACCAATTTAATGTTTTACTGAAAACACTGTGTCCAAGATACTATCATTTCAACATTATCCACAAATAAATGAGTAATGATTCATCGAAGAGTTTTCCTATGTGAAGTCTCTTAGCCTAGTGTGTATGTTCACAGCACATTTCAGTTTCAACTGGCCTTGTTTCAAGTGATCAGTTGGTACATGTGATTCGTGGAGACTGTGTTAGGACAGGTCATCTCTGTTAGTTGAACTTAAGCTCTGCATCCACCCCCTTTGCCCCCCACTGTTTAAGAGTGTGGGTTTATTGCATTTAGGCAACTATAATAGGTTGAATTTGTTACTTGATCTCTGTCCCAAGTCACATCACAAATAAAGATCCCTTAATTGTGGAAAGATGTGTTCTTGGGAATGTCTTCCTCATCTCGTGTTAGTTATCTCACAGCCTCCAGAGGATATAAGTGGATGTTTTGTGGGAAGAATGGAAAAGATCTTATTTTTATTTATTATTGATATATCTGAAGAAGGAAATGGCAACCCACTCCAGTATTCTTGCCTGGAAAATTCCATGGCGGGCTGCAGTCCACAGAGTCGCAAAGACAGCCACGACTAAGCAGCTGAGCACATTATTGATATATAGTTGATTTCCAGTGTTGTGTTAATTTCTGCTGTACAGCAAAGTGACTCAGTTATACACATGTGTACATTCTTTTTAATATTCTTCTCCATTATGGTTTGTCCCAGGGTATTGGCTGGAACCCCCTGTGTTCTGCGATAGGACCTTCCATCCTATATAATAGTTTGCGTTTCCTAATGCCAAACTCCTAATCCATCCCTCCTCCAGCTCCCTTCCCCTCTGCAACCACAAGTCTGTACTCTATGTCTGTGAGTCTGTTCCTGTTTTGTAGACAGATTCATTTGTGCCATATTTTAGATTCCACAAAAGATTTTATTTTTAAATATAAGTAGTTTATTTTTAAGTGAAATAAAAGTTCTGCTTTCACCAGATCTTGCCTTTTCTTCTCTTCTTCTTTTTTCTTTCCTACTTTAATTCCACCCTTCCATTTAAAAAAAAGATGTATTTATTTGACTGTATCAGGTCTTAGTTGCTTCGCCCAGGATCTTCTGTTGTGCGCACAGACTCTCATTGTGGCGCGTGGGCTTTGGAGTGAGACGGCTTAGCTGCTGCTTCCTCCGCAGCATGTGGATCTTAGTTCCCCGACCAGGGCTCGAACCTGTGTCCCCTGCATTGCAAGGTGGATTCCTAACCACGGGACCACCAGGGAAGTCCCTCCCTTGCACTGTGGTTTATTTGTTTGTTTGCCTTTTCATTTTAACTTTGTGTTTTGGGAAATTTCAAATGTACGTGCTTTGTAGAAGACAGCGTGGTGAGCCCCCAGGCGCCATCACAGATCTTCGGCCAATGACAGGACAGTTGTTTCATCTGTATCAAAACCCATTGTTCATCCTCCCATCCATCCCCCAACCCTCAATGATTTTGAATTAAATTCTGTACACCACTATCACTTCATCTGTGTCAGGATATGTTTTTTTAAACCACAATACTTTATCACACTTTTAAAAAAAGATAGGACTTGGGGCTTTCACTTGAGGTGGCCTGGAAAAAAAAAGAATCAAAGTAGCTAGTATTCAGGTATCCCCACTTATAAACAGTAGTTCAAGTCAGGGTCCATATACAGTCCATACATGGCTCTCTCTTTTTTTTGTTTATTTGGCTGTGCCAGGTCTTAGTTGCGGCATGTGGGATCTAGTTCCCTGACCAGGGATCAAACCTGGGCCCCCTGCATTAGTACTGTGGAGTCTTAACCCCTGGACCACCAGGGAAGTCCCTGTATGTCTCTTTTTAATCTATAGATTTCCCTTCTATCTCCTCCCTATCTCCTCCATGCAGTTTATTTGTGGAAGAAATTGAGTCATTTGTCATGTAGAATGACATACAGTCTGGATTTTGCTGACTACCTTGTGTAGCAGGCCTAAGCTGTTCCTCTTTTCCCATAAATGTGTGATTCAATGGAAATGCTTGATCAGATTCCAGTTAGGTTTTTTTTACAAGGCTGTTTGAGAGGCAGTGGTGTGTACTTCTCTCAGGGCACTTAATGTCTTCTTGGCTGTCTTTTTGCCAGTGGCCATCATGATTGCCACCCAGACCATTAGATTTCTATATCTCTCAATGTCTCAAAAAGTTCCATCTCCTTATCTGTGCTGCATTTTGAGTCATTTCTTCAATTATAAATTCCAGTTTGCTCAGTCATTTTTCCAGGTACATCTAATCTGCAGTTTAGCCAGCTGACATTTTTGAAATAAAAAAAAAATGTTTTTTTCTAAATCATTTCTTTAAAATCCCATTTTGTTTCAAGTCTGTCTGTTTCTGATCTTGGTAATAGGTCACGTTTGTGTCTGTGTCTTTAACTTCTTTGAACATTTCATACAGAATGTACAACTGCTCTGTATGTGACAATTTTAACACTGGCAGTCTTTGGAGGTCTAAGTCCACTGCCTACTGTCTATTCTGACTCATTGTAGCTTGCTTGCTTCTGTGACTGGGTATCTTTGGGCTCTCTTCTTGGTCTCATCGGGGCAGTATCGGGGCCTAAATGGGGATCAGGGAGATTTCAGAGAAGACTTGCCTCTGCTTTTGTAAGAGCTGAAAGATGCCATCCACCTGGGTCTACACTGGCACCTCTGAGAGGCTCTCATGAGACCAAGCTCAGCGTCTCCACTCAAGGCCTGCATCAGCTCAGCTTCCTGATAGCAGAGCTGCCATGACCATTTACTTTTCTGTAGCCCTGCCTCTCCCAGGCACTTAGGGCCCACTTCTCTGGTTCTGGCCCTCTGCTCCCAGCTCAATTTTTTAAAATTTAACTAAACAAAGGTTTTGTGGTTTATTTATTTATTTTGAGAAGAGAGGAGATTTCCCCTAACTCTTGTGAGACCAACAATGTCTTAAAGTATATGACTTTTCTAGAGGCTCGCTGTTGTTATGGGAGTGTTCTAAGGACCGAGTTGGTCATGATGCCAGAATTGGGAAAAATTTGCCCACCCCAGGAAACTCAACTCTGTATGTGTGTGTGTTCCTACAGGAATTCATTGAAGAGTTGCTGTCTCCCCCCTTTGGGGGCCTGGTGGCATTTGTAAAGGAAGCTGAAGCTTTAATGAGCGTGGACAGGCGGAACGACTTCGAGGGGAAGAAGGTCTGAGGATGGGGTGGATGTGGTGGGGTGAGGGGAAAGGTGAATGGAAAAGAAAAATTCAGGGATGCAGATTACATGGGGAGGGCGAACACCAGAAAAGAGGGGTTGCAGGGTGAGGACGGCTGTACCTTGGGGAGGACCTAGCGGGATCAGGCCGTGATCGTTTTCCTCCTCCTCTCAGCCCGGGTTACTCAGCTGATCCGTGGCTTCGGCAGTTCCTGGAAATCATCGGTGGAGTCTCTGAGTCAGGATGTGATGCGGAGCTTCACCAACTTCAGAAATGGAACCAGCATCATCCAGGTAACCTGCGACTCCCGGTCCCCACTCCCACCCTGCCCCATCACTGGTTTGCCCTCCTCTTTTCTCGGGGCTCGGAATCATACAAGTGACCTGTGATCTTCAACTACCAGCTGTGCCCAAAGTTCTGGCTGAGCCCTAAGCTGACAGCTATCATCATCCTTAGCATCACCCTGCATCTCATCCCTCCATGACTTTCTCTGAGCAGGGAGCTCTGACCCAGCTGATCCAGCTCTATCATCGCTTCCACCGGGTGCTGTCTCAGCCGCAGCTGCGAGCCCTCCCTGCCCGGGCCGAGCTCATCAACATCCACCACCTCATGGTGGAACTCAAGAAGCACAAGCCCAACTTCTGATGCGTCGGGCCCTGGGGGCCGCCAGCCCTCTCCACGGACTTCTGAGCCCCATCCCATCCCCTTCTTCACTCGGGGCTCCCTGCCGGTGCCCCCTTGCCTCCTAGGCTCTCACATGCCTCACTCTGCCTTCATTCCTGGGACTGTGCTTCATCAGGACAAGCCGGATCCCCTTGGCTTTGGGCATCTCTCGTGTCTTCAAGTTTCCCAGGACCACTTCCTTCTGGGCTTCCAAACTAACCTCAGTTATCTTTCCAGTGTTGTCCTTCCTCTCTTTACTCCCATTGCCCCACGCCCAAGGCTTTCTTCTCCCAGTAAAACCTCCTGGTTCACTCACTCTTGTCAGTGTGGCATGAGGTGTGAAGCCTCGACTCTTGGAATTGGTGTGGCAAGGGAAGACTGTCTCATAATGGTTGGCTTTTTTTTCCCTTCCACTCAGTGATTTATTTTCTGTAGCTCTTTGACCTAAGATCTCAGCAGCTTGAACACTAATCAGTCCCCTCCTGGCTTCAGAGTTACATCAAGGTCAGTCTGCAGAAAACAATAAATACTTAATATGATATAACACTCTTTTCCCACTTCTTTTCTCCTCCTCCTGGGGCCTTCAAGTAGCCCCGTCTCTGCCCCAGGATTACCTTTGCTCTCTGCCTCCTGGGCCTGCATCCCTTTCTGGTGGGTGTCCAGAAACCCGGGGCATGCAGTTACCTCTAACCTGCAGCTCCTTCAGGCCAAAGTGGCTGCATTGATTTTAGGGCGGGAACTGTTTCAGGAGTAACCAGCCTGGTGGAGGAAGTGACCCTGGTGAAAACGGCAGATGCCCGCCGCCTCGTGGGCTACAGCTGCCTCAGCTCCCCTAAGGCAGACACCAGCTCTCCTTGCCCTGGCCTCCCCAGGCTGACGGGATTGCCTTCTCTCCTTGAGGGTCAGCTCCCTAGCTCCTCGGGTGTGACCGTCACAGCCCCTGCTATGGGGCTGCAGTTCCCATTTCACTGGGCCGTGAGCGGGCCAGGTTTGCAGTGTGGCCATCTCATCCCTTCCTGTGTCTCGGCCCCTTCCTGCTGCTGCTGCGTTACCGTTACCGTCCTGTTTGAACTCAGACTCTAGCCCGAGGAGACCTGGGGGTGCCTGTGAATGCGGAGGGGGAGGGCCAGTGCCGTCAGGGGGACATGGTAACTCGGGGACGTCCTCCCCCGCCCCCGACCTACTCGTTCCCCCGAGTGGCTGCTTGGGCCCTCTGGATGCTGGCCCAGCCCGCACGCGGAGGCGGGGAGAATCAGGGTGCAAAGTGGTGCCCCGTCTGCTCCCAGCGCCGGGGCAAGGGGCCAGCCGCCTCTCCCGCTCGCGCCTTTTCGGGGTGCGCCCGGGCTCTGAGAGCTGCGCGCAGACCAGCCTCGGAACCCGCACCTCGGAGCTTCGGTCTCGGATGGTCTGAGAAGCCTGGGGGGGATGGCAGGGGTGCAGAGAAGAGGCCTTAATGATCGCACCCTGAGTCCCCGCCGCCCTCGCCTCCTCTCGGCATCCTTCCGGCTTTGCCCGCCCTGACTCCCCCGCAGATCTTCCCCGAGGCCCGTCCCGCGCTGGGCGGTGGCGCTCCGACGGGGGCACCACGAGCTGGCTCCTGGGCGCCCGCGGCCCGGGAACCTTCCGTCCCCCACCTTCCTGTCCTGTTCCTCGCCCCCCACCACTCCATGGGGACCCAGATGTCCTCACGCTAGCCCAGCTCGAGGAGGACGAGAAGGGCCCACCCAGGCTTTGGGACTAGGGAGACGTAGGTTGCTTTGACAGAGCAGTTTCCCAGAGAAGGGGGTTGGGGTGTGGGGGTGTCTCTGGATAGTCCAGGAGGGAGATTGCCGACACCCGTGTCTTCGTCGAAGGCCAGCTAAGGCGCCAGCGGGAGAAGGGCCGTGCGTGCTGATAACTTAGTTTCCAAAGTTCTAAATTTCCCTTGTCCTAACTTCCTCCAATTTTAAAGGAAAACTGGAGAAGGAAATGGCAACCCACTCCAGTGTTCTTGCCTGGAGAATCCCAGGGACGGGGGAGCCTGGTGGGCTGCCGTCTATGGGGTCGCACAGAGTCGGACACGACTGAAGCGACTTAGTAGTAGTAGTAGTGTCCCTCCCCAAACCCAAACCCACACGCTGGACAGAGAAGCATGTTTTTCTGCAGGCCTCCCCGAGGGGCATTGCTGGAAACTGAGGGGGCTTACATACTGGGGCCGGGATGCATTACGGTTATATTGGAGCATACAGTTTCCGGGGACGTCGAACCTACCCTGGAATCTACAGCCGCCCTCTGAGCCAACCCGCGGTCTCAGGACGGCATGAAGACCAAGAGCGGGAAAGGGAGCCGCGGTCCCCACGTTGACCTCCAGGGGGCAGCACGACCAGGGACTGGAGCTCGGCGGTCGGCGGCCGCGTCTGCTCTGGAAGGCAGTCAGGCCTCCCCCGCTCGCCGTCCACGCTGAAGCAGCTGAGGGGCTTTTCTTTCAGTCCAAAGACTCGCAGTCCTTGTGGCTTGGGTGGGTCCTTGTGATCCCCAGGCTGAAACGCATAACTTCTGGCTAGCGCCACTGCTCCTTAAACTCCCTCACTTTCTCTTTTGCTCATAGCGGACCCACTGGACTCACAGACCCAGAAGCACCAGGGATCACCACCTCGGACAGGCCTGTGTCAATACCCTCCTTCCCTTTGCTCATCTGTAAGACTCACACCTGCATCTGGCACGCTGGTCCCTGTCCTTACCTAGTGTCTACAGGAAGGAATTAGAGACGTCCCTATGGCTTGTAACAGCCCCCCAGTGCTATTAAGGGATCTCTGTCCTTTAAAGAAATATCATTTCCTTCTATTTTTACACCTCTGTGTCCTCAGCTTGTCCTGAGTTGTTTACTGATTTACTTTTGGCTGCACTGGGTCTCTGTTGCTTTGAGCGGGCTTCTCGATGCAGTGACTTCCCTTGTTGCTGAGCGAAAGCTAGAGGGCTGAGCGTCAGTGGTTGTTGCTCATGGACTTAGTTGCCCCTAGGCATGTGGACGGAGAAGGCAATGGCACCCTACTCCAGTGTTCTTGCCTGGAGAATCCCAGGGACAGGGGAACCTGGTGGGCTGCCGTCTCTGGGGTAGCACAGAGTCGGACACGACTGAAGCAACTTAGCAGCAGCAGCAGCAGCAGGCAGGTGGAATCTTCCCAGACCAGAGATTGAACCCATGTCCCCGGCATTGGGAGGTGGATTCTCAACCACTGAACCACTAGGGAAGTCCCTGAGTTTTTTTCAACTGGACTCTCTGGGAAACATTTATTCTGTGTTCAACAGCTCTGTCTCTGCACAAAACGGAAGTGTCATCTCAGCATCAATTCCAGAGCTATTGAATGTAGACATGTACCCTGAGGACAAAAGAAACGAAGTCCTCCTTTCTTCCCGACCTATTAATATGGACCCACCCTCCTTGTATTTAAGAAAGGTGGCTTTTCTCACTTTAGGAAATCAGGCATGAGGGGAAGCAGGCAAATTCCCTGGGTTCCAACACAGATTTAGGGTAAAGATCCAAGGAGAGAAGGAGAAAGCAAGATTGAGACAACTTTGAAATCAGCTCTCTCCACCCTGGAGAAAATGGATACTACAATTTATGTTGCATTTCACTTTGCAGGGAGTTTTGGAAACAGTATTCATTAAACCAAGGCATATGTATTTTTAAAACTGGGGAATAGTTGCTTTACAATACTGTGTTGGTTTTTGCTGTACAACGAAGTGAATCAGCTGTATGTGTACGTATATCCCCTCCCTCTTGGACCTCCCTGCCCACTATCCCACCCCTCCAGGTCATCTCAGGGCACCGAGCTGAGCTCCCTGCGCTATATGGCAGGTCCCCACTAGCTAGCTGTTTTACACATGACAGTGAACATATGTCAATCCCAGTCTCCCAATTCGTCCCACCCTCCCGTTCGCCCCCATGTCCACATGCCCACTCTCTGTGTCTGTGTTTCTATTCCTGCCCTGCAAATAGGTTCATCTGTACCATTTTTTTTCTAGATTCCACATATATGCATTCAGTTCAGTTGCTCAGTCGTGTCCGACTCTTTGTGATCCCATGAATCGCAGCACGCCAGGCCTCCCTGTCCATCACCAACTCCCGGAATTCACTCAGACTCACGTCCATTGAGTCCATGATACCATCCAGCCATCTCATCCTCGGTCGTCCCCTTCTCCTCCTGCCCCCAATCCCTCTAGCATCAGAATCTTTTCCAATGAGCCAACTCTTCGCATGAGATGGCCAAAGTACTGGAGTTTCAGCTTTAGCATCAGTCCTTCCAATGAACACCCAGGACTGATCTCCATTAGGATGGACTGGTTGGACCTCCTTGCAGTCCAAGGGACTCTCAAGAGTCTTCTCCAACACCACAGTTCAAAAGCATCAATTCTTCGGCACTAGCTTTCTTCATAGTCCAACTCTCACACCCATACATGACCACTGGAAAAACCATAGCCTTGACTAGACGGACCTTTGTTGGCAAAGTAATGTCTCTGCTTTTCAATATGCTATCTAGGTTGGACATAACTTTCCTTCCAAGGAGTAAACATCTTTTAATTTCATGGCTGCAGTCACCATCTGCAGTGATTTTGGAGCCCAAAAAAATAAAGTTTTTTTATATAAAGTGAAAACACTGTTTCCACTGTTTCCCCATCTATTTGCCAGGAAGTGATGGGACCAGATGCCATGATCTTAGTTTTGCATTAATATACACTATTTGTTTTCCGCTTTCTGACTTACTTCATCCTGTATGACAGTCTCTAGGTCCATCTACATCTTTACAAATTACCCAATTTTGTTGCTTTTAATGGCTGAGTAAAGGTACCGTATCTTCTTTATCCATTCATCTTACTCCCTGTGTTCTCTGACAGCTACCGTGGATTTAGCCAACAATAAGTCAAGGTCCCTGAAATCACAGAGCAGACATGTCATCTCACTGAATTCACACCCCTGCCCCCAGAAGTGTTCTTCTTGTGTTCTGTGCTGGACTAAGTAATGAACCCAGCACACATAGCCCCTCAGTGGTTTGAACCTTCTATACCCCAACTTCCCTCTTGTGCCGTGACTCCAGGCTGGGAGTCCTGGAGCTGAAGAAGCAGCTGTCAGGAGAGAAATATCACATTAACTCTAAGCGTGAGTGAAAGTGGCTCAGTCGTGTCTGACTCTTTGCGACCCCATGGACTATACAGTCCATGGAATTCTCCAGGACAGAATACTGGAATGGATAGCCGTTCCCTTTCCAGAGGATCTTCCCAACACAGGGATCAAACCCAGGTCTCCCGCATTGCAGGCAGATTCTTTACGAAAGGAGCTATCAGGGAAGCCCTCACTCTAAGAAGTAAGAAGAAATTATTGAAGGACCTTTCAGAGGTAAGCTGAACAGGCAGGATTTGGGAAGGACTGAAGCCATGACAGTTCCAGATTTAGGGACCAAGGGTAAGAAGGCTGGTGGGCAGGAAGCAATATGCTCTCCTGACCTGACTTCCTTTCCACTCCAAGACATCACTGGCTCGAAGACAAACATCCCAAAGAATCTGTGAATGAGGATGGGGAAGAGTATATTTTATTTCCACTGACCTCACAGTGAAATTCAGTATTTCTTCCAAGTCAGTTGTCTGTAGAAAAATTTAAAATAATACTAAACTAGACTTTTATGGTTACCACACACCAGCAATAACACAACGATAGTAACGAAACATTCCCCCCATGGTGCAGCCCCCTCCCCTTCACCTGGCTTGGTACGTCACCACACACCGGGGAAGGAACCACTTTCAGTCACATAAACACACGTAGTCTGTGGAGAGTTCCCTTTACCCTCAACTCCCCCTCTCTCCTGAGGTCTCCTCAACCTGAGAGTCTGTAATCCCACCTGCTGCAGGGCTTTGATGGCCATCCGACCTCCTTCCATCAAGGGTTTGAGTACAACAGCCAGCTTCCTCTGCATGCCTCAAGGACAGGAAGTCCATACCAGCTGCTTGCCTAGTAAAGAAAAGGAGCTTCCTACCTTGTCCGACCTTTGAACACTATTCAAAGGTGTTCTCTGATCTCCAGCACCAGTGGAACACCCTCCAGATCCATTGGATGACTTATATTTTTGATGCTGACACCTCACTCCTGGTACATTCCCGATGGCCCATCGCCTCTCAGGTCTCCAGTCCAATTGCTTCTGCTGCAGAGACAGTTTCTACTTGTAGCTTTTGTATTTCTTTTTTGAAGCACCATATCACTCCTTCCGCTGGAACTTTGCCACTTTGTAACTTATACTTTCAGCTGAAACTTTGCCACTTTGTGATTTTTATTGAGATATTATAGTTGGTTTGCCATGTTGCTTGCAGCAAAGTGCTTCAGTTACACGCATACATATACATTCTTTTTCATGTTCTTTTCCATCACGGTTTATCACAGGATATTGAGTGTAGTTCCCTGTGCTATACAGTAGGACCTGTTTATACATTCTATATATACCAGTTTGCATCTACTAACCCCAAGCTCCCAGTCCGTCCCTCCCTGTAGCTTCTAATTTTATCTTCATCAAAGAGCTTTAATGCAAGATCCAAAGATTCCTTCTTCAAATAATAGTATAGCCCATCTCCTTTAAGATTTCTTTGGTTATCTTTGTAAAAAAAAGAAAAAAAAAACTTGACCTTAAATTCTTCTGAGGATCTCTCAAAATAATGCAAAATTTGGATGTCAGCTGTGTAAATTCACACACTATAATGTCTGGAGGCAAGTCAGATATATCATGCATTTGTATTTCTATCTTTATCAACATGAAATCATCTTGATTCTTTTATCTCCCCTCTTTTGGGGATTAGTGGGTTTGAGGTGTTTTTTTTTTGTTTGTTTGTTTGTTTGTTTTTTGCGGAAGTTCCTCTGCATCTCCAGCAATGATGTCTTGTATTTTTGCAGTAGAGCTAGACACAATATTGTTAGAGAAGCCATAATTGGCCTGATATGTAGCAGTGAAACCTTCTGTGGTCTTGAGGAACCAAGTCTTCCATCCAGACCCTGTGTGGGCAGTGTCCCCAGGCTGCTGGCCCCAAAAAGTCCATTTTTTTCTACTGGAATCCTCTTGGGTGTCTTTGATCTTTAAGTCATTTTTACATTTGCAGCCGCTCATCGAACTCCTTGTTTCCATCCAAGGGTCGCTATCCTACCCAGCACGGGAAGGGGCCAGGACAGCCAAGAGCCTGCTCCACCAGGCTTGAGAGCCACGACCAAGTTATCTGAGGCAACTGTTCAGACACTGTTCTCAGTATTTAACACAGTAAGACATTGAATCACAGGTTGGCTCACAGCAACCCTGTGAGGTTGGAATATTGTTATCCCCATTTTATAGATGCTAAAATGAGGGTCCAGAGCTCTTGACTGAAGTCTTGCATGGCAAGCCTGGGCTCTGAATTAGGATGTCTGCTCCGCATCCTGAACCACCACTTCTCACGGTTTCCCAGAGACTGATGAGATGTATCCAGCCTGCCTGTGCATTCCCTGACCCCCCTACTCTACTGTTTCCACAAGACTCTGTGCTTTTTGGCTCCGACCCACCCCCTGCCCCCCTGACACGCGCTCTAATAAGCTGGGAGCCTCCTCCTACCCCTCACTTCTCCTTGGAGTGCTCCCTTACTTCCTGACTTCCACTGAAATTGAACTCTCCCTGGAGGGTACCACCTCCTCTGCAGGCTTCTAGAATGAGAGATGTTTGTTTTCCCATACGTGAGGGTCCTTTCTCCCCCCAAGATGGCTGCCTCCAGACCCTCATTCTCCACCCCCAGTTTCTAGTATAAAATAACTCATTGCCTGTGAGGCCCAACTATTGGGCTAAATTGCCATGTTCCTTCCTTTTGGCTGCTGTCTGCCTCACTGCCTCACTCGGGGCCCTGGCACTCGGCAGACTGCCTCTTTCCATCCCGTCATCCGAGGAGAGGACCCATTCTCCCACCTGGCTCCTCGGCGCGCTGGTGATTTCATGACCTGGACCGTCTCCACTTCAGCTCAGCCACCGCTTCACATTGTCACATCCCGGGCCCTTGTCATCTGAAGCAGCTCTCCCAGAATCACCCAGCTCCCACCCATCCTTCCTCCCATCCATCTCTGCTCCTCTCATGACCATTTTCCAGTCTCCTAGGACCTCCAGGTCAATGGCGCGCTCCTTCTTCGATCAGCCCTGCCTTAGGCAGTGTCACCTCTGTGGTTCTTCATTTCATCAACTCTCTTGCCAGTATCCTGAACTCCCTCACGCTAGTGTGTTTTCATCCTTCATACTTCTCAGGCAAAAATCTCAACCCTGGGTGAGCCTAATGATCCCTTTTCTCCAAGATTTTACTCTGCAAGTCAAGAAACGGATGAAGTGTTCACCGCTCCTCACTCGTTCTCCCTACGAGGCACCGCCTAGTGACCAGCTGCACGAGGCTGGCCACTGACCACTTTAGACTCCCTGAGCCTGGAGCCTAGGAGGTGCCTCTCTGTCCCTCACCTCATATTCCTGTGTGATCTTGCTTTCACATCACAAAGAAAGCTGGAGCCATTAGAGGTGGACTCCTTCGACCACCTGTCACCAAATTCACAACGACCTGTGCTCATCTTTCCCTCTTGCTTCAGAAAAGTGATGGTTCTCCAACCTGATGCATCAGAATTGCCTGGAGGGCATGATAAAACATGTTTCCTGGATTCGGAATCCAGAGTGCTAACCATTACATGAGGGAATTTCAGGATCCCTGAGGAGGAACATGGCCATCCAATCAGGGACATGGTTCAAGAGACACCACTTCAAATACTGGAAAAAATGAGAGAACACATGGAATTCCTGGTCCTATGAACAGAACAAAATGATTAGCAAGCAGAAATGCTGATAAAATTATAGCAACAGAAAATGAGAACAATCCCTTTAGAAAATATCATTAAAATGCAGATTCTGGGCTTCTGACCTTTAAAAGTCAGAGAATTTTTAGTAGATATGAACTGTTTGCAGATTTAAATGATTTTCTCTTAAAGTTGGCATTGCTTTTGTTATTGTCTTAAAACTACACTCTGGTCCCTCTAACAAGTATACATCTATACATACACGCCTACAATGCTACATAAGGTGCATTCATATAGATATTTAAAAAGTCAATAAGTATAAAAAATATGTTTTGAGATTGGTTCAAGATGGTGGAGAGGAAGGACATGTACTCATTACCTCTTGTGAGAGCACCAGAATTGCAACTAGCTGTTGAACAACTATCAGCAAGAGGACTCTGGAACCCACCTAAAAAGATACCCCCACACCCAAAGGCAAAGGCAAAGGCAAAGCCATGAGGAGATGGCAGGAGGGACACAATCACAAAGAAATCAAATCCCATACCTGCTGGGTCAGTGACCCACAGACTGGAGAACAATACCAAAGAAGTTCTCCCACTGTTGTGAAGGTTCTGAACCCCATGTCAAGCTTCCTAGCCTAGGGATCCAGCAAAGGGATTAGGAATCCCCAGGGAATCTGACTTTGAAGGCCGGGGAGGGGGTTGTTCATTCAGGACTTCCACAGGACTGCAGGAAACAGAGGCTCTGTTCTTGGAGGGCACAAACAATCTCGTGTGCACCAGGACCCAGGGGAAAAGAGCAGTGACCCCACAGGGGACTAAAGCTGGCCTACCTGCCTGTGTTGAAGGGGCTCCTGTGGCAGCGTGGGCCAGCAGTGGCCTGCTGCAGGAACGGGGGCACTGGCAGCAGCAGTCCTGGGGGTGTCCTTTGGCATGAGCCCCCTTGGAGGCCACCATTAGCCCTACTGTAGAGCCTGTACTCTCCAGGGCTGGGTTACCTCAGGCCCAGCAACTAATAAGGGAGCGATTGCAGCCTATTCATTAGCAGAAAATCAGATTTTATTGTTTTACTGAGTAAAATTTTTAAGTTTCACTGAGCACAGCCCTGCCTGCCAGAGCAAGACCCAGTTTTTCCGACTGCAGTCTCTCCCCTCAGGAAGCTTACACAAGCTTCTCAGCCTCCTCCACCAGAGGACAGACAGAAGAAGCAAGAACTACAATCCTGCAGCAGCCAAAATGAAAACCACAACCACAGAAAGTTAATCAAAATGAAGAGGTAGAGGATTATGAAGGGGTATTGACTATGCCAAAGCCTTTGACTGTGTGGATCACAATAAACGGTGGACAATTCTGAAAGAGATGGGAATACCAGACCACCTGACCTGCCTCTTGAGAAACCTGTATGCAGGTCAGGAAGCAATAGTTAGAACTGGATGTGGAACAACAGACTGGTTCCAGATAGGAAAAGGAGTACGTCAAGGCTGTATATTGTCACCCTGCTTATTTAACTTCTATGCAGAGTACATCATGAGAAACGCTGGGCTGGAGGAAGCACAAGCTAGAATCAAGATAGCCGGGAGAAATATCAATAACCTCAGATATGCAGATGACACCACCCTTATGGCAGAAAGTGAAGAGGAGCTAAAAAGCCTCTTGTTGAAAGTGAAAGAGGAGAGTGAAAAAGTTGGCTTAAAGCTCAACATTCAGAAAATGAAGATCAAGGCATTTGGTCCATCACTTCATGACAAATAGATGGGGAAATAGTGGAAACAGTGGCTGACTTTATTTTTCTGGGCTCCCAAATCACTGCAGATGGTGATTGCAACCATGAAATTAAAAAACAGTTACTCCTTGGAAGGAAAGTTATGATCAACCTAGACAGCATATTCAAAAGCAGAGACATTACTTTGTCAACAAAGGTCCATCTAGTCAAGGCTATGGTTTTTCCAATAGTCATGTATGGATGTGAGAGTTGGACTATAAAGAAAGCTGAGAGCTGAAGAATTGATGCTTTTAAACTGTGGTGTTGGAGAAGACTCTTGAGAGTCCCTTGGACTGCAAGGAGATCCAACCAGTCCATCCTAAGGGAGATCAGTCCTGAGTGTTTATTGGAGGGACTGATGTTGAAGCTGAAACTCCAATACTTTGGCCACCTGATGCGAAGAGCTGACTCATTTGAAAAGACCCTGATTCTGGGAAAGATTGAGGGCAGGAGGAGAATGGGACAACAGAGGATGAGATTGTTGGATGGCGTCACCGACTCAATGGACATAAGTTTGGGTAAACTGCAGGAGTTGGTGATGGACAGGGAGGCCTGGTGTGCTGCAGTCTATGGGGTCACAAAGAATCAGACATGACTGAGTGACTGAACTATGTAACTATTATTCGTTTTAATACCATCATATCATGATTGGTCAGAAAATAATAGAATTCTCTTATCACCAAAACTAAAACTACCATTGGGCTTCCCTGGTGGCTCAGAGGTTAAAAGCGTCTGCCTCCAATATGGGAGACCCGGGTTCGATCCCTGGGTCGGGAAGATCCTCTGGAGAAGGAAATGGCAATCCACTCCAGTATTCTTGCCTGGAGAATCCCATGGACGGAGAAGCTTAGTAGGTTACAGTCCATGGGGTCGCAAAGAGTCGGACACGACTGAGCGACTTCACCTTCACCTTCAAAACTACCATTTAATATAAAAACCTGTAATCATTTTTTAAAATCCAGATACATATTAAGTATCTTAGAATTTTTGGAAAATACTAATGTCCAGATACTGTTTTTTCCCCAGAGCTCCAGATGTGAGTCTAATGAGCAGCCATGTTTAAAAACAGCCATACCGTATGATGATCTTTCACTTTCATCTAGTTTGTTTCCCTTTTTCTATTTCATATTCAGGGTTTCCATTTCTTTTAGTTTATATTTTCCAGTTTCTTCATCTCTCTTTTTTTTGTTGTTCTTAAACCTTTATGAAGTGTAGTAGAAAAGCTTTTGTATGCATGCTAAGTCACTTCAGTCGTGTCCGACTCTGTGCGACCCCATAGACAGCAGCCTACCAGGCTCGCCTGTCCCTGAGATTCTCCAGGCAAGAACACTGGAGTGGGTTGCCATTTCCTTCTCCAATGCATGAAAGTGAAAAGTGAAAGTGAAGTTGCTCAGTCGTGTCCGACTTCGCGACCCCATGGACTGCAGCCTACCAGCCTCTGCCCATGGGATTTTCCAGGCAAGAGTGCTGGAGTGGGGTGCCACTGCCTTCTCCTTTTGTATGCATGTATATTGATAAATAGTATAGAATATAATTTATATATTTTAGAAAACACAAATTTTTCTTTTAGCTAAAAAATCAATGACATTTTGGTTCCACTTGTTTGACTAAGTATGAATAGAATGCTAGATTTCTAATTTATATTCACTCAGAACTTTGATATAGTTCCATTTATTCTGGCATCTAGTATTACTGCTAAAAAGAAATGCAAGAAGGCAAGTGGTTATCTGAGGAGGCTTTACAAATAGCTGAGGAAAGAGGAGAAGTGAAAAGCAAAGGAGAAAGGGAAAGATATACCCAACTGAATGCAGAGTTTCAGAGAATAGCAAGAAGAGATAAGAAGGCTTTCTTAAATGAACAATGCAAAGAAGTAGAGCAAAATAATAGAATGGGAAAGACTAGAGATCTCTTCAAGAAACTTGGAGATATCAAGGGAACATTTCAAACAAGCATGGGCACAATAGACGACAGAAATGGTAAGGACCTAACAGAAGCAGAAGAGATTAAGAAAAGGTACAAAAAAACACAGAACTATATAGAAAAGATCTTAATGACCCAGATAACCATGATGTTGTGATCACTCACCTACAGCCAGTCATCCTGAAGTGTGAAGTCAAGTGGGCCTTAGGAAGCGTTACTACAAACAAAGCTAGTGAAGGTGATAGAATTCCAGTTGAGCTTTTTAAAATCCTAAAGGATGATGCTGTTAAAGTGCTGCACCAAATATATTAGCAAATTTGGAAAACTCAGCAGTGGCCACAGGACTGGAGAAGGTCACTTTTCATTCAAATCCCAAAGAAGGGCCATACCGAAGAATGATTAAGCTACCATACAGTTGCACTCATTTTGCATGCTAGTAAGTTTATGCTGAAAATTCTTCAGGCTAGGCTTTAGCAGTATGTGAACGGAGAACTTCCAGATATACAAGCAAGGTTGAGAAAAGGCAGAGGAACCAGAGATCAAATTGTCAACATTTGTTGGATCAGAGAGGGAACAAGGGAATTTTAGAAAGACATCTACTTCTGTTTTATTGACTACACGAAAGTCTTTGACTGTGTGGATCACAACAAACTATGGAAAATTCTTAAAGAGATGGGAATACCAGATCACCTTACATGTCTCCTGAAAAACCCGTATGCAGTTCAAGAAACAATAATTAGAACCTTACATGGAACAACTGACTGGTTCAAAATTGGGAAAGGAAAAAGACAAGGCTGTATATCATCTGTACATATTTAACTTATATCCAGAGTACATCATGTGAAATGCCCGGCTGGATGAAGCACAAACTGGAATCAAGATTGCTGGGAGAGAAATAACAACCTCATGATACCATTGTAATGGCAGAAAGTGAAGAGGAACTAAAAAGTCAAGAGATGACAGTGAAAGAGGAGAGTGAGAGAGCTGACTTAAAACTCAGTGTGGGAGCAACTAAGATCATGGCATCCAGTCCCATCACTTCATGGCAAATAGAAGGGGAAAAAGTGGAAGCAGTTACAGATTTTATTTTCTTGGGCTCCAAAATCACTGTGGATGGAATGCCACTGTGTAATTAAAGGATGCTTGCTCCTTGGAAAAAAAGCTATGACAAACCTGGACAGCATGTTAAAAAGCAGAGACATCTCTTTGCCAACAAAAGTCCGTATCGTCAAAGCTGTGGTTTTTCCAGTAGTTATATACAGATGTGAGAGTTGGACCATAACGAAGGCTGAGCACTGAAGAATTGATGCTTTTGAACTGTAGTGCTGGAGAAGACTCCTGAGAGTCCCAAGGAGAACAAACCAGTCAATCCTAAAGGAAATCAACCCTGAATATTCACTGGAAGGACTAATTGGGAAGCTCCAATACTTTGGCCACCTGATGTAAAGAGCCAACTCATGGAAGAGAGCCTGATGCTGGGGAAGATTGAAGGCAAGAGGAGGAGGGTGGTAGAGAATGTGATAGTTAGATAGCATCACTGATTCAATGGACATGAATTTGAGTAAACTCCAGGAGATAGTGAAGGACAGGGAAACCTGGCATGCTGCAGTCCATGGGGTCACAGAGTCAGATACGACTGAGCGACTGAACAATAACAATGATGTTGTTTATAATTTAAAAAAAAAGGAAGTGAACATGTATTATTAAGTACAGTACAGATTTTGTTCAAATTTCACAAAATTTTACACTGGTTTCCATAATTTGTTTTCATGTCCTAGTCAAGATTCCACATTGTATTAATTGCATTGAGCAGGTTCAACTGCATGCAGCAAATTCTGTGAAATCTTGTTCTCATTTTTATTCTGTTATGGATATTTTCTAATTTTCCCTGTTATGCCTTCTTAGATACACCCATCATTTAAAAGTAAACATTTAATTTCCAAATATACAGGATTTTTAAAGTATCTTTGATATTAATTTCTCATTTTGATATTAATTTTTCATTTAAATGATTTCTTCTCTGTAGTCACCTGTGTTTTTCTGTCTTTTAATTTTATTAATCTTTTGATGGCTATGTCAAAGATCTCTCTTGGATTGCACTTGAAAATATGTGGGTTACTTTCAAATATCTTTTGATATGATTTCTAACATAATTCCACAGAGTCAAGAGAAAAGACTTTGTATGATTTCAATATCTTTAGACCACGAAATTTTGCACCTTGTTTTATGTCCCTGGACATGTTCCAGGGTCTCTTGTTTTACAGTCTATGGAAACTTTAATAGAATATGTATCCTGCTGTTGTGTGAAAATTGTATACATCTTCAGTATGTTGAATTGGTTCATAGTACTTTTCAGGTCTACTGTATCCTTCTACTTCTCTGTCTATTCATTCTATTAATTTTTGACAGTTTGATATTGAAACGCCAACTAAAAATTCTTAATTTATCTACCTAAAAAGTAATATATATTGGAACCATATGTAACTTTGTTCTATGTTTTCCAAGTCTCCTGTAAATGTGTTATCATACTTTCATAATTTAGAAAAGAAAAAAAACCACGTGTCCTATTCAGTGTTAGGTGGGTGGGGCTAGAATTTTCATTTGTGACTAGTTTCCAGGTGATGCTCGATGCTATTGGCTGGGGACCCCACTTTGAGAACCGCTGGAGCAGAGGCATTGGCCTCCTCCTGCTCAAAGCCGGTTCTCCCTGTGACCGCCCCTCATCTTCCTGATTAACCCCACTCCCCCTCCTGAATCTTCAACCTCTCCCTCCCAAAATAAAACCCCCAAAGCCAAACCCTCCTCCACCTCATTTCCTCCTCTGACTATTCCCGGTACATCATTCAGCCTCACTCTCACATTTACAGAGTGTGTACCTTGATCAGATCTTGATTTGAAAAAGACATATATAAAAGAAATTTGGGTTGGGTTTTTTTTTTTAGTATATTCTGTAAAGAATATACTAAAGTATACTAAGTATATTCTGTAAAGAATATTTGGTAAAGAATCTGCCTGCATTGCAGGAGACACCGGAGACTCGGGTTCAGTCCCTGGGTTGGAAAGATCCCCTGGAGGAGGGCATGGTGACCCACTCCAGTATTCTTTCCTGGAGAATCCCTTGGACAGAAGAGCCTGGCGAGCTACAGTCCATAGGGTTGCAAGGGTCAGACACCACTAAAGCGAATGAGCATGCACACACATGTATGTATAAATGATAACAGTTGTTACATTAAGTGCAGTGGTGAATTTACAACTGATCATTGTACTATAGTTTCAACATTTCCACATATTTAATTGGAAAAGACTCTGATGCCAGGAAAGATTGAAGGCAGGAGAAGGGGATGGCAGAGGATGAGATGGCTGGATGGCATCACTGACTCAATGGACATGAGTTTGAGCAAGCTTCGGGAGCTGGTGATGGACAGGGAGGCCTGGCGTGCTGTAGTCCATGGGGTCGCAGAGTCAGACATGACTGAGCGACAGAACTGAACATGTTTAAAATTTTTAATAAAAAGCTGGGGGGAAATTCTCTCTCTTGTGCCTCATGCCCACTCTTTCCTTAACACGCTTGGGCTGGTATCTGCCCTCTCAAGTCATGCAAGTGCATTTTCTGTGAACCTCATGTCATTAACTAGTTACCGTTTTTAGTTGTCTTCTGCTTGACCTCTCATCAGTATTCAACACTTGGGACCATTTCTTTAATGAAGCACAGTCTGGTCTTTCCTTGGTGTTCAGGACTGAGAGCTCTCCCCCTGGCTGCTCCTTGCAGCTTTGCGTGCTCATCCTGCCCTACCTGGCCATCCTGGAGGTGCTCAAGGGTCGTGTGCCCTGGACCCCTCCTCTTCTCATGCTACCTTCTCCCTCCAGGGGATCCATCATGACTGATCCTTGGTTTCAGTTGCTATCAGCTGATCACTCTCAAACGTATGTCTTTCCTCTGGTCTCCAGACTTGTGGATCTGATTTCCTACCTGACATCCCTATGTGGATGTCTCAAAGGTCCAAGAAACTTAGCATATTCAAAAGTGAAAATGTGAAAGTGAATTCGAAGTGAATATGAATCTGATTACAAACAGTGTCATCCTCAGATCTGGACCATAGAGGTCCTGCCCTGGTCCACAGACTTCAGAGGACCTCCTCTATCACATACAGCACTTATGAGACAAACCTGGGCACCTCTGCCATTGGGATCCGGCTCTCTGTTCTGGCACAGCACATCCTGAAACCTCGAACTTCTGCTCATAATTAACACTCTTCTGGCCCCAGGGAAATGCTTCTGCAATCTCTTGCTCTATATCCTGGAAACAAAAGATGACTACAATCAAAGCCTGTGAAAGGCTGAGGTTGAGCCTCTGCTAGATTTCCAAGCACACACTTCTGGAGGGTGGAGAGAATTTAATCAGCAACCCAATTAAGCAAACTCTCATTTTCCCATCTCTGTTCCTATCTTTTTCTTTCAAAATAATTTTTAAAAGCATTATAGTTACAGCCAAAATGCATCCCATTTCTCTCGTTCCTGGGTGGTAATTAGCATTCGGAAGTCATTAGAAATTATTCCCATGCATATTCTGTACTTTAACAAATATGTTTGTTGCAAGTTTGGGGAAGAATGGATACATGTATATGCAGTGTCCCTTCACGGTCCGCCTGAAACTATCACATTGTTAAACAGTTATACTCCAATAAAATAAAAAGTTAAAATGGCTAAAAAAAATTTTTTTTTAAGATCTGGAAGGGAGCTTAAAAATCTCCCCTGGGTAAATCAAGTTTAGAACTCACTGATAAGTAAATAAATAAAACATTAAAAAATATGCTTTTTAAAACATGTATCATTGTTGGAATATGTTATTTATTTGGCTGTGCTGGGCCTTAGTTGCAGCACTTGGGGTCTTTAGCTTTGTGAGTGCTTGGTTGCAGCATGTGGGATCTAGTTCCCTAACCAGGGATCGAACCCAGGCCCGCTACAGTGGAAGCATGGAGTCTTAGCCACTGCACCAATAGAGAAGTCCCTGTTTGTGTATTTTTAAACTCATAAATGTCATACAACATCCAGTTTATTATAAAATAAATTGTAACATCCACTTTTGCAACTTTCCTTTACTCAAATATTGGTAAAGTGAAGTTGCTCAGTCGTGTCCGACTCCTTGCAACCCCATGGACTGTAGCCTACCAGGCTCCTCTGTCCATGGGATTTTCCAGGCAATAGCCTGGAGTGGGTTGCCATTTCCTTCTCCAGGGGATCGTCCCAACCCAGGGATCAAACCCGGGTCTCCCGCATTGTAGACAGACGCTTTACCGTCTGAGCCATCAGGGAAGTCAAATATTGGTAAACATAGCTATAATTCATTTATTTTAACTGTTGCGTGGCAGTGCATTTGTAAGAATAAACTGTACTTTATTTATGCATTCCTTTATCTTCAGGATAGATTAGATTGTTTCCACATTTTCTGGACCATCAAATGATACTGCCATGCCCATTCTTACCCTTGCTTCCTCATGCATATGGAGAAATGTTTTCCTAAGGAATACATCTAGCAGCCAGGTCGCTAGGTTTTAGGGTATGTGTATTTACAGCCTGAAGTGTTGCCAAATCTCCCTTCAAATCTGTTATAGTTGTTCACGCTTCGATCCAAAGTGGCTGCGTTCCTATTAGCCCACATTTTTGTCAACACTTGTTTTCAGAGTTATTTTGATGCTATTGCTACAGTGAAGTAGCACACAGTTTGGGTTAAGGACGTTGAGCGTCTTTGCATGTTTACAGGCCATCTGGTCTTCCTCTTTGGTGATCTGCCTGGTCACAGCTTTTGCTCATTTCTCCCTGCCTTGTCCTTTTCTTGTTGATCTACAAGGGTTTTTTCTTTTTCTTTTTAATTCTCCTTTCATTGATTTTGCTTGGTATGAGGGAATTCTTTCAGCTTTATTTTTTTACCATACTGTGTGGCTTGCAAGGACCTTAATTCCCCAACCAGGGATCGAACCCAGGCCCATGGCAGATAAAGTGGAGGATCCTCAATGCTGGACTGTTAGGGAATTCCCTGCAAGAGTACTTTATAAATCCTGAATACTCATCCTTCGCTGGTCATATAGATGGTAAATAGTCTCTAAGTCTGTGGCTTGTATTTTTATTTGTTATGTTGTTTCTGGTCTCATCAAAGTTTAAAATTTTTTTAAAGTAGCTTATGTGTCCGTCTTTTATTGCCTGGGCATTTTGGTCTTATTTAAGAAATCTGCCCTATGCTGATATTGTCAATATATTCGCTTGTATTTTCTTTGAAGAATTTCAAGTTTTATTTTTCACATATTGTTAAGTTATCTGATATTTATTTTTGGATGTGTTGTAATGCAGGAACCTATTTTGTTTTCTATTGGGACAGGCAATTAACCACAGACAAGTTAAGAAATAGTCCATCCTTTTCCACATGTCAGTTTTGTCATGCACTGAGTCCTCATAGCTTTGAAGATCTAATTTGTCCATATGCCAGGACGACACTGCTTCAAATCACACCAGCGTTATGGGACTTCCGCCCAGGTTCGATCCCTGGTCAGGGAACTAGATCCCATATCCCACAACTGAAAGTTCCTGCATCCACAATTATCCCCAGTGCAGTCAAATAAATAAGCAAATGTATTAACAAAAATCACTCTAGTTTTAAAGCTGTGATATACGCTGAGGCAAATACTCAAGTATTCTCCCACTTCAAACTTGTTTTGACTCTTTTTTGGCCACTTACCCTTCTACAAAAATTTTAAGAACAGCTTGTTAAATATCTATCTAGTACAAATAGAGCTGTACTAGATTTACAGACCTAAGGAAAATGATCAATTTTATACTGAAGTTTCCTCTTCATGAACATGGCGTACTTTTCTGTTCTTTTTTGGGGGGGTCTTATTTTCATGTTCTCCAAAAGAGTTTTATAATTTTCTTCATAAAGATCATACACATATCTTGTTATATTTATTTCTAAGTATAATAAATTTTGTTGCTATTACAAATGCTATTTTCTTAAAGCACAATCTTCTGTTTATTACTGTTGTATAGGCATATTGGTATTTGACTATTCACTTGCCTCCAGAAAGCGATGTGTTAGTTTTGTTTGAGGGTTCTCATAAGTTTTCTTTGTAAATAGGCAATCATCTGTGTACAGTGATGGCTTTCTTTTTTTTTCTTATTGTGTCAGTTCAGATACCCCATCTCGCCAGCACAAGTTGAGTAAAAACAGTAAAAACTAGTATCTGTGTATTAATGTTGAAGTTATTTTCTATTCCTAGTTAGCTAGATTTATTTTTTAAATCATTAGTATTAAACATTTCCCCATGCATTCTCTGTACCTATTGAGATAATCATATTTTTTCCTTTTGATAAATCAATATTGTAAATATCATTAACAGATTTTTAAGCAGACCATCCTTGTACTCCTGGAATAAACACTGCTTAGTCACATATACACACACGCCTACATACATACGTACATGCATGGATACATACACGTGCTTGCATAAACTCCACTGGACTCAGTATGCTAATATTTTATTTAGGATTTTCACTGCTGTAAGTTCAGTTGGTCCTCTTTTTCCATTATCTAAGACAGTCTATGTAAATAAATACACAGTTCCTTCAAGAGTTAGCAGAATAATACTTATGCAAACCATTTGGGTAGCGTGTGTGTGTGTGTGTGTGTGTGTGTGTGTGTGTAAAATTTCCCATTCAATTTACTAAGATTTATAGATCTGTTAGGCTTTCTATTTCTTCTTGGGTCAACTTTGGCTGCCTTTTATCTAATTTCCCTACCTCTTCAGGATCAATATCTAATCTGATAAACAGCCCTTAGTTAACAGAACCAGTTCCTTCCCTGCCCCCTCCTTGGAACTGTAGCTACAGGCAGCTCATTGTCTGGTTTTGAGTTTCCTCTTTGTTTTTAGACCAAGGATTTTACTTTCCCTTTGAGAACTCAGTCATACATTTAATTTTTTTTTTATTTTACTTTTTATCTAGTATTTCTAGGTGATGGTGCTTTCAGATTTTCCAGTTTCTCCATCTTGCTTGATTCTGATGTTGTTCCCATTTTACAGATAAGAAAGCTAGGGTTCAAAGTGGTTTAAAAGTCAGCTGAAGGTCACATCACTAATACTTTTACCTAGTTATTGAACCCACATTTCTGGTTCTGAATCCTCTGCTGTTGCCACATTCTACTAAAGCCAACCAGGCAAAGCCAGGAAGGGGCATTAGAAAGTCAAAGCGATGGTGGGGTGGGAGAGAGGCTGAAGAGGACGTGATCTATGTATACATACAGCCCATGGGATTGCAGAGCGGGCTACGACTGAGTGAGCGTACACACACGCAAACACAGCCGATTCACTTTGTTGTACAGCAGAAACTAACACAACACTAAAGCAATCATACTCCAATAATATATATATATATATACATATATTTTTTAAGTCAAAGGAGGAAGGGATCTCACGGGCAAGGTAGAGAAGGCTGGAACGGGGACACCAGGGTGGAGATGGATGATGCCAGGAAACATGCAGGAAGGAACGGTGTTGGGGAAATGACACATGAGACTTCCGGGCTGCAGCTGCTGGAGAATCACTGCCTCAGTCCGTTCTGAGATCCTGAAATATGCAAGCCCCTGCCCCAGACTCAGGCGCGCATGCATCCTTCCAACCAGAATTTTAACTCAGTATTCACGGAGTGTCCAGTTCCGGGTCCCAGGGATGCTGAGACGGAGCAGGCGCAGTCACGGCTCCTGCCCTAAGGGACCTTACATTCCAGGGGAGCCAGACTCCAGTCAAATAATCCCCCCAAAATGTAGACCTGCGGCCTCGCCAAGCGCCTTGGAGGAGGAGCGCGCCTCAGCTTGGGCGCTGCGAAGAGGGGAATTTGACCCGAAAGGAGGGTCTGGGTACCTTCCCTGAGGTTATGGTAAAGGTAAAGGAGCGGAGACTTAAGAACGAACAGGAGCTAACTTAAAAGAGAAATGGAAGGAGACTTTCAGGCAGAGGGTCCAGGCAGCGGGAGAAAGCAGGACGCGGCAGAGTGAAGCGCTAAGGAGTGAAGGCGGATTGAGCGGAGGCCGGCGGGGCAGACCTCCCAGTGTCTTAGAGGCCAGGTTAACGACCTGGGTCTTTAACCTAGGTCAGTGGGAAACCATTGACTGTACTTCAGCAAGGTGCCCCAAACCATCAGATTTGCATTTCAGAAAGGTCTGTCTCACACAGCCCTCTGCTTGTTTATTGAAGGCCTTTCCCAGCCTCTCCAGCGATCTCCGTGGTTCAGAGAGCCAGACGGTCCAGTGGCGGCTGGATCAGGGAGGGGGAGGGATGGAGAAGAGTGAACAGACTTGAGAGATATTATAATGGCTACCCCCATAGGACTTGATGCTAGATTCAATACTGAGACAGTCACCATGAACCCCTGAGATCAAATCTTTTGAAGGCAGGGGCCACATCACACATCTGTCTGTGGTACCCAGGTCCTAGAACACGTGGTACCCAGGTTGTGACATGTGGTGGGCTCAACACATAATTCCTGAAATGGTGGAACTGACTGGCAGCCTCTCAAGCGATCCTTTCACTGCTAAGGTTCTTTAATCTCTTCTTATGTGTGACAACAACCAGCTTCTCTGATACATCACTGGGAGAAATCTGCCAAGTTCTAAAGAGTATTCTTTATAAAGAGGAAGTTAATACAAGACTGAAGGTGTACCTTATCCTAGAACATGAACAGTAACAATACATTTATTGAAGCTGCCGCCCAAGGGGTAACTCCCCCAGCAGAAACTTTAACAAGGGTTAGTGATGACGCGGCTTCCCGGGTGGTCTAGTGGTTAAGAATCCACCTGCTAATGCAAGAGACACAGGTTCAATCCCTGGTCCGAGAAGATCCCACATACCTCGGAGTAACTAAGCCCGCGTACCGCTACTACTGATCCAGCGCTTTAGAGCCTGGACTACTGACGCCCTCGAGCCTAGAGCCTGTGTTGGAACCGAGAAGTCGCCATAGTGTGCGCTGCCGCGAGAGCAGCCCTTGATCGCCGCAAATAGAGAAAACCCGAGCGCAGCAACGAAGACTCAGCGCAGCCAAAAATAAATAAATGAATATTTAAACAAAAACAAGTCAGTGATGATGGTGCCCTTCTCAGGGCTAGGCTGGGCCCAAGGGTGCCCATCTTGAGGGATGCTCCTGGGACTCCCTGCTGATTCTTGTTCAAAACCAGTTTCCCAGCACGTGAACAAGACAGTAAGTCTTGTGGAAGAAGTACAAATGCTAGGAAGTGCTTGCATTGGCCAGCGGTCTCTTGCCTGTCTTCTACACACCCTGTTCTACTTTTTCCACATCCAGAACCTCCCACTTTGTCCTCCAATCTCCCTTGGCTCCTTCCTCCTCTGGTCTCCATCGCCTCCATTTCCCTGTTGCCTCCCTGGATATGTGCCTGTTTTCACCTTTTAATAAGAAGCCCCCCGGTGCTGCTGGAAAGAGCAGCCTTCATCTGGGCTTTATTCTTAGCAAGAAGTGTGGTGAAGCTCACAGAAAACCCTGACATGGCCTGTGGGGCCAGGAGTGGGCACAGGGAGATGGCCTCCTCCGATGGGGTGCTGGGTGGAGCTTTAGCACCGGGGGCAAGCAGCCTCTGGGGGGAGTGATGGGGCTGGGCGGGAGTTTTTGGGTGACTAGGATTTTGATGGTGGGGGTTGTCATGGAGATCTCTGGAGATTCAGTTGTCTCTATAAAGTGATGCTTTCAAAAAAATCACAGGGAATCGAATCCATCCGAGATGACAGCAGGTCCCAGGCAGCCTGGTTAAACTTTCCAGGTGGAGGACAAGAGATTGAAAGTACAGATTCCTTTCTAAGAAAAACTTTTCCCAGGGGATTAGACTGTGAAATAAAAGTGAGGTGGACTGGGCCGCCGCAGTTCCGAGTCAGTTGCCTGATGTGGCGGCTCTGGCCAGGATGGGGTGCGGTGGGGAGCGTGCTCCATCAGGCCTCCCACTGTGGGGGGAGTCTGTTCCTAGGGCCCTCCTCTGTCCTTCCCACTGGGCGTGGGTGGTTGTCAAGGCAGAAGGGTGTTTGGAGCGAAGCCACAGCCGTAGCGGAGCCGTAAGGCCTGTACCCTGTGGGAGGCGGGCAAGGAAAGGGCCGCTCACTCACGAGCACCAGGCAGTGCTGGGAGGGCTGGGGGCGAGCGAAGAGGAGGTCCGCAGGCCAGGCTGGACAGGGCCTCGTGGTGGGGCAGGGTCAGCAGGGGGGTGATGGTGGATGGGGGGCCGGGTGTCTGTCCTGCCTCCTCCTCTGTCTGGGCCCCTCACCTGTTGGGGAGGGGGGATGAAGGTGAGAG
>SJXQ01001464.1:215399-250653 GCA_006408695.1 Aepyceros melampus
AGGCTGCCAGGCTGGCTGGGAGTGGTGGTTGGGGGGGAGGGGGCGGGGAGGTGGTCGCTTCAGGCAGCCCCTGGAACCAAAAAGCAGCCGGCTTCATTCCAGATTCTTCGGCTCCCACCTCGGTACTCCCTCGACTCCTCCCCATCTGTTTCTCTCCTTTGAAACACTGGGAGAGATACCTACCTTCCCGCCGCCCTCACATCCCCGGGGCGTCTCCCCCCAGGATGCCTGAAGTAGGAGAGAAAGGGAGCCAGGATGGAGGCTCCAGGAAAGGGGAGAAGGGGCTCCTCCCTGGAGGGGGAAGTGGGTGTTGTCCGTTTCTGCAGGGTGAGTGGTTTCAGGGGTGGGCGCCCGGTCACCAGGGCTGCAGAGGACTCCCCGTGTCCGCCGCACAGAGGGTTGGTGGGCACGAGAGGGCGCCATCGAGAAATGCTAAGCGTGCAGTGGGGTGCCCTTTGGGTTGGCAGGTCAGACCCCCAGGCTGACCCCTCCGCTAGGAGAGCTGAGGCTGAACCAGCCGCAGGAGTTGGGGGCGCATAAGGCGACGGAAACTGGAAGCGTGAGGGGCAGAGAGACCGAAGCGCGGCCGGGGGCAGCTTTGGTCCCTCCTGGAGAGGGACCCCTCCGCAGCCCGGTGCCACACTGCCCAGATGCAGCCCCGCTTTTGAGGTGGGCGGGCAGCGAGGGCTTCTCCGAACACCCCCAGCCCTCTGCTCTCAACCGCCTCCGGGACGGTGGGGAACTACAATCCTGGGTACGGAGGCGGGGTCGCAGCACGTCTGCAGGCAGTTTCTCGCAGCCCTCCCCACCTCCGCGCCTTTTCTCTCCAGCTTTAGGAACCAGCTTCTCTGGCGCGGTCAAGGAATCACCCCCCTTCCAAACATCAAGGCCATCCATGTCTACAGACACACCTTCCTCTCTTAAGCTACTTCTCCTGTGGTACTGACACCCCTGATCCCAGCCTGGGCATTCAGGTCACAGGGCAAGCTTGGGAACTGACTTCACACCTCTCCACTCTTCCAGCTTCACAGATCGTTCCTGTTTTCCTACGTATTTGCTGATTTGAAGATTCAGGAAAATGGGCCCTACACACCATGAATAGCCTTTGACATCTCCTCCCCATTTCCAAGACTGATTCTACATGATTTCTAGGGTTCTTTCCCCAATCTTTGTTTCCATTTCCTTCTAGTACACCCCTAATAAAGAGACACAGAACCGCAGGTTTCAAAGAGGAAAAAAAGCAAATTTGTTGTTGCTGGTAGGAGGGCACGGAGGGGAGGGCTTTTCACTCTCCCCAGCATCTTGTGGACGGGAGGTTGAGGGCAATAGAAAAGGCAGCAGACAGGGGCCAAGCCCCACTCTGTACAATATAGAAGAATCTGATATAGATACTTTGTATAAAAGCCACTTGTCCTGTTTGTGTCCTCTTGCTGGCTTGTCAGGCTGGGGGGCTCTGGGGAACAAAGAAGCCAGGCGGGGGTGGGCCAGGACTCCAGGATACCCCATGGCCCCCATTCTCTGGCCGTCCCTTGTGGGGTCACTTTGGATCCTTGGTGGGGGCATAGCAGAGCTCCAGTGGTCGGGACACCTTCCAGAACTTCTCATTCACCAGCTCCAGGGTCAGTGAGCCATTCAGTGTCTACAGAGGTGGCGGAAGGGGGAGCAGAAAAGTGAGTTGGAAAAGACGGCAAGATGAGAGGAAACGTCACCAGAGAGGAAAGACAAAGAAACAATAAACCGGGCGAAGCGAGGACACGGGTGATGGGGAAGAAGGACGGACACAGAAAGGAGACAGAGAAGCAGAGAAGAGGGCGGGTCGCTGAGGAGGTCGGGTCTGCGGCTGCGCACCTCCCTCCCCTCCCCGCCCCCGGACACTCAGGGGCCTCACCGTGAACGCCCCGCCCCCAGGAGCGATGTAGATGGTGTACTGCTTTTCGCTGACGCCCTCCAGACTGGGCAAGGCAGGCTCCTCGGGGCCGTCGGCTCCTCCGGCACCCCCACCCCNGGCAAAACCAACACAATATTGTAAAGTAAAAAAAGTAACAATAATAAATAAATAAATAGCCCATCCAAAAATAAATAAATCAAATTGGAAAAACATATAATTTTTCAAGAAGGAAGTGCCCTTTGAATTGAGTTTTGAGTTTTATAAGAAGAAAGATCTTCGAGTGAAGAGTCTGGTTAAGCTGGTGCATGTAGGAGAGAACAGATGGAACAGACCCAAGACTGGAAGTTTCACAGTTTAATTTTTCTGAAGAAAGAGTGCAAGTTACACCCTAGTTGGTGGAAAGGGAAAGAAACACAGGTGACATGAACTATGAGCACCCAAGGTGCTGAGCTAACAGCTAGCTGTCTTTAACTGTGTTTTCAAAACCAATTTTTATTTATCCTCTAATAACCACTGACTCATTATGTTTTGCTTTGTTTTTCTGGCCATGCTGTGCAGCATGTGGAATCTTAGTTCTCCCACCCACACCCTCTGCGTTGGGAACTTGGAGTCTTAACCACTGGCGTGCCAGGGATATCCTAGACTCACATACGTTTAATGTTGTGGACTGTATTACTGACTCATTATGTTTTGCTTTGTTTTTCTGGCCATGCTGTGCAGCATGTGGAATCTTAGTTCTCCCACCCACACCCTCTGCGTTGGGAACTTGGAGTCTTAACCACTGGCGTGCCAGGGATATCCTAGACTCACATACGTTTAATGTTGTGGACTGTATTTCTTCATTCAGAGACGCTAGTGTAGATGGAAGATTTGAGTTCTATCTGTGACAAGCAATGTGGCCTCCTGTGGTTCAGTTACGTTTTATTCATAAAGGCTAAGAAATTTTTTAGAGGTAGAGCAATGATTACATTCCCTGTAAAATTTTTGGTATTTTAAAATCTTTTATCTTGAAGTCTCATAGTTTTTATATAAAAGTTTCATAATGAATCCGGTACAGTACAAAATTCACTAGATTTTAAATAATGGTTGGAATGAATTAGGTTAAGTTGCTGAGCTGCCCAACATCTTTTATTATTTGTTGAGAAGATTTTTAATATTCATATCTGAAACACTGACATGCACTTTGTAAAAAAGCATTTTATTTTGCATTGGGGTATAAACGATTAACAATGTCATGATAGTTTTAGGTGTGCAGCAGAGCAACTCAGCCATACATATACCTGTATCCATTCTCCTCCAGATGGTATTTTAAAGTGGCATTCATTTTATTTCCTTAAAAGTATCATTTTCCTGTGCACTCTTTCCTTTATAGAAAGAACTCGAGGAATTGATTATGGAACTGAGATTTTCCANGAGCAACTCAGCCATACATATACCTGTATCCATTCTCCTCCAGATGGTATTTTAAAGTGGCATTCATTTTATTTCCTTAAAAGTATCATTTTCCTGTGCACTCTTTCCTTTATAGAAAGAACTCGAGGAATTGATTATGGAACTGAGATTTTCCAAGACATGGCTCTGTGATTTAACCCTCTGGGAACTTACTAAACTTGAGAGAGAAAACAATGTATGTTGAGTATCTGTTAAGTGTTTTATTTTTTCGAGCTTATTTAAATCCTATAACAACCAGTAAGTGGTGGATCCATGATATGAACCTCAATTTTAATTAACTCCAAAATCAGGCCTCTGTTCATCATGTAGTAGGGCATGCTGTTAATGACTGTGTCTGTGGTGCTAATTAGGTTCTATCTTAGATACTTGCAGCTCGCTAGAGAAGTAGGATGAGAAAGATGCTGAAGATGGCCATGGGCTCAAGAGGAAGTGGAGCTCTGATCAGTTAGCTCTGATGTTTTCTAGGAAGACAGACGAGAAGGGGTTGGGCGGGTCCTACTTGTGCCACACATTGACTGTCCCAAAACTGTGTCATGTTACTTCTCAGAGAAGATTCTGGATGCTTTGTCAGAAGAATATTAATTTCTCTTATAAAATGTATGTCTGGGAGAAGCCCAATGCTGATTCAGAGAAGTATCTTTTGATCCTCCTCCATTTCACTTATTCTATCTCTGTTCAACATATGATCTCAATAAACGAACTGCTAGGATTGATGCCTTTATTCCTATTTGTGGTGTGTGTTTATTTCAGGCAGAAAAAGCTGATGGATTTGTTAACCTGTCTGATTTCACTGTAGAGAAAGCGTCTGAATGCAAGAAAAAGCAGTAAGTTGTCTATCATTTCCCACAAAATAATGGGGCCAGGATAACAGCCTTTTTATAAGTTCCTAAGGTGATGTGGTGGTTTAGAAGTTCATGATGATGATATTCAAATGTCGAAAAATTTTGACTTTATGGTTTGGCACACCAAACAGTAATAGAAGTTTTTAACCTCTTGTTTTCTGGAATTTCACTTTGTGAAGCAGATGGATTTTAAAACCCCACAGAGCCCTGGCAGGGCATGCTGCTAATGACCATGCCCACGATCCAATGAGAAACAAGCCACCATCCAGGACTGACAGAGTGATCAGATGTCAAGGATGTGTTTTTGTAAAGAGAATGGCTAGTTAAATAGGACTCTCAAGAACAGAAGATATGATATGAGACCAGTTTCTTTTTCTTAGTTCATGAAATTGTCAGTAGCATTCTGAAATTGAATTCTCTGAGTTGTCTTAGACTTGGGGATTGCACCCTGATATACTTAAAGTCTAAGAGATTTGATAACCAACAGGAGCCAGAGTCCCCAGCCTAGACCACCTCTCCGGATTCCCAGTCAAGTGCTCTTCCCATACAGTATCCATCTTCATTTTGTATATGTGTCTTTTTCATCTTTTACTTATCCTTTGTTCTGCTTTTGACATCATTTTCTGTTTTGTTAGAAAAGGGCAGTTCCGTATTGACCTGTGTTTCTAGTAGCAGCAACTGATTATTAAAAAAAAAAAAAATTTAACCTGTTGTGAGCTTTAAGTCTGTGCTATTGTGATGTAGCTGCATCAGAAAGTACCTAGTGATCATGAGGTTGCGTCAATTCTTGTGGTTTTGACGAAACTGGTCATGTACCAAGACTCTGGTCCACACTGCAGGACTTCCTGTCGAAATGGTAAAGAGGAAATACTTTGTTATCATCAATGTTTTTATACTTTTCTTTTAACTCAAAAATCTGCCCTGTATTTTTTCTTTACCAATAGAGGATAGCTTGGTTAATGTTTTTGATGTGTTGTCACAGTGTAGAAATTTTATACTTAATTATTTTTCTATAAATGCAATTATTGTGTCTGAATTTAAATACTTTGCTTGTTGGAGTTGATCTGGGTACTTTGAAGTTGCATATCTACCACTTTATATTTTAGTTTATTGTCTCTATAACAAACAGCAATTGAAAATAAAAGAATATGTCCATATGTTTTAAGTAGAGACTATTGATTAGTCAAGACTAAGTACTGGTCTGAATGTCCTGACGTGATGAATTCACCCTCAGCTCCCTACATGTAATAGAGATTAGACAATAGATATTTAATGTAATTAAAAATTCTGCTTTTGTAAATTAACAAAGAAATCAGATGAACTTACCATATATATATATTTGACTGTTTTAGTGTTGACTGCATTGTTGACTGTACTCATTTCTAACTTCTCATGTGTCTGTGCTTTTCCTCTTCCAAGTGCTTTTAAGATCAGTCATCCACAGATCAAGACCTTTTATTTCGCTGCTGAGAATGTGCAGGAAATGAACCTGTAAGTAGAGAAAAATCACTTGATATAATCTTTATAGATTATTTTGGTTAAGTGTCTGAATTTTAAGCATATGTGCATATCAATTATTGTTTCATTTTTTTCTGCTGCTTTACAGCTTAAACTCCTTAACGGTTATAAAGTCTTTCTGCTTTCTTTCCTAGTATTTGGAAGCATTTTGGAGCATACACAGATCAAAATGGCTGTTTTAGGAAGAAGTAGTAAGGTTCTTCTAAGGGAAGCACTCAGACACTAGACTGAGAAAGGAATAGACAGAAGACACTGTAAGAAAATGTGAAAGTGAGAATTAGCATCACAGGGAGAAAAGCCTGAAAGAATTGTGTTAAGGTCCCGCAGCTTTCAGAATTCTACATGGAAGCTCTCTGCAGGACTTCGTATGTGCTGTGTGGCTGTCATGGTGACTCATGTATATCATCTCCCATGTTCTATCCTGAACATTTTGCAGCACGTCTTTGTTCAGAGTACCTCTAATGTAAAAATGTATATCACTAACTTCATTTCCTGTTTGCTCGGGTTAAGTGGAATATCCTGGTAGAGCATTGTCTGCCTTGCAACATCCCCTGCTGGTTTAGATTACAGTGTGATCCCAATGGGTCTTATTTGAATGAAACTATATATATTTGAGGTGCTTGTGGCATTGGAGGGCATTCTGTTTAATTAAGTCCTATTCTCAGAATTGTCAATGTTTCATTGCTTTCAGTTAATTAATTAAAAATATGTGTATGGATTATCTATGATGTATTCCCTTGTAATGGATCCTGGGCATATATCTCTTCATTCATAGAGCTTATTGTTTAACCTATTTATATTTTTGTATCTAATTATATCTATTAATTTAGACATAATGACTTTATCCATTTGCTCTGTGTAATTTCTGTTTTGCTTGTTGCTCAAGAAGCTTAAAGAAAAAAAAAACTACTTTTCACTAAGCATGCATGAGCAACAGTACACACACACACACACACACACACACCACCTATCCTCACAGAAGCCCTTTGTCACTAGAATCATTCTCATCTGTTCCCTACATTTACGTTCCCATTACAAACCTTCAAATGAGGGCAGAATGGCTTTTTAGCACAAAGTTAGGAAACCCTGTGTTAGAAATAACAGAGCAAAGTATTGACAATCGAGTCTTCCAAACAAGTCTTTTATTTCCTTGGACAAAGGGAGAAATAGTTTCTATCCTCCTTTGATTTTAGCTTTTCCCTCTGGCTTTCTCAAGCATCTGAGAAAAACAGGAGCAGATACACAAAAGGAGGATGAGAGAGTTAGATAGCATCACTGACTCAACGGACATGAGTTTGAGCAAACTCCAAGAGATGGTGCAGAACAGGGAAGCCTGGCATGCTATAGTCCGGGGTCACAAAAAGCCAGATATAACTCAGAAGACTGAACAACAGCACAGAAGGAGAAGATGAAAAACTTGATAGTCGAAGTCTTTATTTCTCTTTTTATTTGCGTTGCTAACTCTAAATCCTATTGATTAGCAAAGTGTCAGTTCAGTTCAGTTGCTCAGTCATGTCCAACTCTTTGCGACCCCATAGACTGCACCATGGCAAGCCTCCCTATCCATCACCAACTCACGGAGTTTACTGAAACTCATGTCCATGGAGTTGGTGATGCCATCCAACCATCGCATCCTCCGTCGTCCCCTTCTCCTCTCGCCTTCAATCTTTCCCAGCATCAGGGTCTTTTCAAATGAGTCCGTTCTTCACAGCAGGTGGCCAAAGTATTGGAGCTTCAGCTTCAGCATCAGTCCTTCCAATGAATATTCAGGACTGATTTCCTTTAGGATGGACTGCATTCTTTCTGAAGTTATTTCTCCACTGATCTCCAGTAGCATATTGGGCACCTACCGACCTGGGGAGTTCATCTTTCAGTGTCCTATCTTTTTGCCTTTTCATACTGTTCCTGGGGTTCTCAAGGCAAGAATACTAAAGTGGTTTGCCATTCCCTTCTTCAGCGGACCACGTTTTGTCAGAATTCTCCACCGTGAGCCGTCCATCTTGGGTGGCTCTACACGGTATGGCTCATAGTTTCATTGAGTTGGATAAGGCTGTGGTCTATGTGATCAGATTGGTTAGTTTTCTGTGACTGTGGTTTTCAGTCTGTCTGCCCTCTGATGGCGAAGGGTAAGAGGTTTATAGAAGCTTCCTGATGGGAGAGTAGCAAGGTCTAGATGTATGGAAAACTTAATATCTTGTCCAGAGAGTGTCAGTCTGGAGCCGAACCATACATCAGTCCCAAATGGTCCTTTCTAAGGTGTGTGTGTGTGTGTGTGTGTGTGTGTGTGAGTTGCTCAGTCTTGTCTGACTCTTTGTGACCCCATGGACTGTAACCTGCCAGGCTTCTCTGCCCACGGAATTCTCCAGGCAAGAATACTGACGTGGGCAGCCATTCCCTTCTCCAGGGAATCTTCCTGACTCAGGGATCAAACCCAGGTCTCTTGCATTGCAGTTGGCTCCTCACCTTCTGGGCCAGGATGGAAGCCCTTTTTAAGCTTCGAGTGAGTGAGTGAGTGAGTGAAGTCGCTCAGTCGTGTCCGACTCTTTGCGACCCCGTGGACTGTAGCTTACGAGGCTTCTCTGTCCATGGGATTCTCCAGGCAAGAATACTGGAGTGGGTTACCATTTCCTTCTCCAGGGGATCTTCCCGACCCAGAGATTGAACCTGAGTCTCCCACATTGGAGGCAGACGCTTTAACCTCCGAGCCACCAGGGAAGCTACTGGTGGTGAAATAGAGCTGCCCATCAGCCACCTCTCCCCAGCCCTGTAGGCTCCTGCCAGTACCCAGCTTCTCCCACGAACTTCCTGTATCTCCAGCTTTCTTCCGGTCTGTATCCCTTCTGTTCATCCCAGAGCTGGTTCTTTCAAAGTAGTTCTGTTCACTCCAACAAGGGGAGAGTAAGACTGACTACCAGGAAAATGATGACTACAAAGTCTTTTGTTACCTAGAGAATTTCTCTAGCTACATGGTGAAACACATTTTAAACCAGTAAAAGTCTGAGACCCTAACAAGATTATCTGAAACTCCTCTATTTCAGGCAAATTTGCTCTCTCAATCACACATCAGTTATTTAGCTCTTGCTGACCCACTGCTCCAGTTTTGCTTGCAGGTCTGGTCCATTCATCTTCCCTTCCCAGTGATCTATCTAATGGTGAATACAGTTATGTGAGCTTTAGCTACACACTCTGCCTATTTGACTATTAAGTCTAAGCCTTTCACAGTAATCAAAGCCAAAGTCTTAGGGCCTTTCTATGCTGTGAAGATCTGTGTTACTTGAGATTATTTTAGCATTTATCTTTCCAGCTTACAAATAAGATTATAAATTGAATTTTGAGTGTGAGTTGTCCTGGCCTCATATTTTTGAATCTCTCAGTGACCTTTATACACAAAAATTGTCTATCTGGCCACTCATAAGTAAATGGCTCATTTTGTCTATGCCTGAATGTATCATAATTTTTCATTTATAATATCATTTTAAGCTTTATTTGGAGAAGGCAATGGCACCCCACTCTGGTACTCTTGCCTGGAAAATCCCATGGACGGAGGAGCCTGGTAGACTGCAGTCCCTGGGTTCGCTATGAGTCAGACACGACTAAGCGACTTCACTTTCACTTTTCACTTTCATGCATTGGAGAAGGAAATGGCAACCCACTCCAGTGTTCTTGCCTGGAGAATCCCAGGGACAGGGAAGCCTGGTGGGCTGCTGTCTATGGGGTCGCCCAGAGTTAGACATGACTGAAGTGACTTAGCAGCAGCAGCAGCAAGCTTTATTATTCTGAAGATGATTTTTTCTAGTAGCTAACAATGCACAATCCCTTTGGGATTGCTAGTTAACCTCCTCCTTCTCCCACAAGACTAGGCAGAGGATGATTAAAGATTTGCTCTTCAGTAGCCACTGAAGAAGTTACTTTCTTACTGATGAGGCGTGTTGGAGCCAGGACATAATGCCTCTGGGTATCAGTGAGACGCAGAGGTGCTGGGGAACAAGGGAGTGGTATTTGGAGAGACGGGGCCTGTTTTAGAAGTTCCCCTCCTTGAGAAACTGCCTTTTTGGGTGGGGACGTTTCTCATGAAGGAAAAGGTAAATAAGTTTAAGAAACACTGTGTGTTCTGCAAGGACCCTCAATTTACAAGTGCAGGGGTGAGTAATTAGGGTAATGTAAAAGTTGGTTTCTAAACAAAGGCTGGTGGTAGCTGCCTTTCTCAGGCGGTGTTTGTGGGAAGAATGTTCTCATTTTGTACATCAATTTCTTAACACTTGTGCTTCTTCAACGCACACATTCACAGCAAGTTAACATACAACAAACTCCCAGGAAACATCTGTCGTCTTTTTTAATATAAATATAAGTCTTTTTGCATTTATCTTTTAGCTACAAATAGAAAGTTTTCTACTGCCTAGATGTTTTAAAAAAAAGTTCTTAGCAAAGAAGGTACTCTGAGCCTGTGGGTTCTAGAAAGAAAACAAACAAGATTCTGAACAATCACGAGTTTTCCCACAAGTAACTGATAGTGTCAATTAAAGGGAGAAGAGTTTTGAGTGAGGCCTAAAAGGAATCTTTTCTTTACTGTCAGTATTCTTCTGTTCTGCTCGTTTCTGGAAAGGAACT
This sequence comes from Aepyceros melampus, assembly GCA_006408695.1. Lineage (NCBI taxonomy): Eukaryota > Metazoa > Chordata > Mammalia > Artiodactyla > Bovidae > Aepyceros > Aepyceros melampus. The sequence continues at coordinate 225,708 of SJXQ01001464.1, forward strand.
TAGGAATGTCTTTTCTTGATTCAGGCATTCTCAATTCATCATTTATTTTTTTTTTGCATTGATATGTTAAAAAAAAGAATTTTGTCTATTTCACTTTGAGATGCTTTTTTTGGGGGAGGGAGAGTCAAATGCAATTTTAAAATTATGAAATCAGGAATAAACTAGGGATTAGTTAGCCATTAAATTCATTGTGCTTTGCCTGATCAGTTTTTAAAAATGTATTGTTAAGCGTTTTAGTTGAGTAATGTGTAAAACATATTCTTGTAAAAAAAATCTTGTGATATAGAAGTATGTAAAATGAAAAACCTCCTATTCCCCCAACTTTACTTCCCAATTTAACTTCTCTCCCTAAAATTAAGCCACTTTTCACAATATGACTATATCCTCTCTGATGCTTTGCTCTGCAAATCAAGTCATGCACATAGTTTTAGAAGCACGTTGATGACACGAACACACTACTATGTATAAAGTAGGTAACCACTGAGAACCTACGGTATAGTACAGGGAACTCTATTCAGTGATCTCTGGTGACGTAAATGGGAAGGAAGTACAAAAAAGAGGGGATATGTGTCTGTATAGCTGATTCACTTTGCTATACAGCAGAAACCAACGCAACATTGTGAAGCAATTACAATGAAAATTAATTCAAAAAGGAAGCACATTGAATCAGGATAAACACTTTGTTTGTATTTGCTTTTTTTACTTAACAGTATGTTAGGATTTTTCCAGGTCATGATAAGGCTCCCTCACCCAACTGCAGTCTTTTTCTTAGTTTCTTTATAACATGGTACTGTTGGAATTGGTACCATACTTAATCCATTTTTCTCTTAATGGACAATTCTATTGTATCAATTTTTTTGTCGTTGCAAGCCTATTGAAGTAATATTCTTCCACATTTCTTATATACATGAGATGTGTTTTGAAGGATAGATATTTAGAATTAGAATTGTTTGGTGAAGGGGAATGAATATTTATATTTTGAATTCAGTTCAGTTCAGTTCAGTCAATCAGTCGTGTCCGACTCTTTGCCACCCCATGAATCATAGCATGCCAGGCTTCCCTGTCCACCAACTCCTGGAGTTCACTCAAACTCATGTCCATCAAGTCGGTGATGCCATCCAGCCATCTCATCCTCTGTCGTCCCCTTCTCTTCCCAGTTCCTCCCAGCATCAGGGTCTTTTCCAATGAGTCAACCCTTCGCATGACGTGGCCAAAGTACTGGAGTTTCAGCTTTACCATCAGTCCTTCCAATGAACAGCCAGGACTGATCTCCTTTAGGGTGGACTGGTTGGATCTCCTTGCAGTTCAAGGGACTCGCAAGAGTCTTCTCCAACACCACAGTTCAAAAGCATCAATTCTTTGGTGCTCAGCCTTCTTCACAGTCCAACTCTCACATCCATACATGACCACTGGAAAAACCATAGCCTTGACTAGACAGACCTTTGTTGGCAAAGTATTGTCTCTGCTTTTCAATATACTTTCTAGATTGGTCATAACTTTCCTTCCAAGGAGTAAGCTTTTCAATATGCTATCTAGGTTGGTCATAACTTTCCTTCCAAGGAGTAAGTCTTTTAATTTCATGGCTGCAATCACCATCTGCAATGATTTTGGAGCCCCCCAAAATAAAGTTTGACACTGTTTCCACTGTTTCCCCATCTATTTCCCATGAAGTGATGGGACCAGATGCCATGATCTTCATTTTCTGAATGTTGAGCTGTAAGCCAACTTTTTCACTCTCCTCTTTCACCTTCATCAAGAGGCTTTTTAGTTCCTCTTCACTTTCTGCCATAATGGTGGTGTCATTTGCATATCTGAGGTGATTGATATGTCTCCCGGTAATCTTGATTCTAGCTTGTGCTTCTTCTAGCCCAGCGTTTCTCATGATGTATTCTGCAGAGAAGTTAAATAAGCAGGGTGACAATATACAGCCTTGTGTATTCCTTTTCCTATTTGGAACCAGTCTGTTGTTCCATGTCCAGTTCTAATTGTTACTTCCTGACCTGCATATAGGTTTCTCAAGAGGCAGGTCAGGTAGTATCATCAAATTAACTGCTTGATATTGACTGTACCAGTTTTTTCAGGGTCAACTCAACAAAGGATGAGACTGTTTATCTTGAAATCTAGAAATATAGCAATTTTTAAAAATTTTGCCAGCCTCATGGTGAACAATATTTGCTTGTGCTTGAATATGCATTTTCTAAAATATTATTGAGGCTGAGAATTTTCCCTTATACTTATTAGCCATTTGTAGCTTTTGGTCATTTTCCGTTTCTTTGTTTTGTTTATTTTGCGGTAGAGTCTTGATGAACATTTTTCAGTTCCTCTGGCATAATCTGGGCTTGGGTCTTGGTCTCGTTTTAAGTAGCCACTAGAGACATGTGTTTATCATGATACAAAAGGGGACTTCCTAAATGAGGCTGAAACTCATCTTGCTTCCTATAGAAAGTTCTATTTTATTTTTAAAATAAAATGTGCTTTGTATTTCCTTTTAAAAAATTTTCTAGACCATGGCAAATTGAGGTCTGGGTAAAGATTCCTAATTTGTTGACAATTGCAGACTTGGGAATATGCAGTGTTTATGCTTTGGTGGGGGTGTAGCTGGATAGTTTATGATGCATTATTGGACTAGCAAAAATAAAACATTAAATGAGTCAATAAGTTCATAGCATTATTATCATCATTTTGTTGATAGTTGACTTAGGCTACTTATGTCTCAAAAAAAGATTAATATGTATTATGGAATATGTTTTTAAAATAAAGAAAAGTAGAAAGAGATGGGAAATAGGTCATTTAGATTATCACTGTCCCAAAATAATATTTTTCCTTTAAATAGGTTTTATCAGTTCAGTTCAGTCACTCAGTCATGTCCGACTCTTTGCGACCCCATAAATCATAGCATGCCAGGCCTCGATGTCCATCACCAACTCCCAGAGTTCACTCAAACTCATGTCCATCAGGCGATGATGCCATCCAGCCATCTCATCCTCTGTCATCCCCTTCTCCTCCTGCCCCTAATCCCTCCCAGCATCAGAGTCTTTTCCAATGAGTCAATTCTTCACATGAGATGGCCAAAGTATTGGAGTTTCAGCTTTAGCATCAGTCCTTCCAATGAACAGCCAGGACTGATCTCCTTTAGAATGGACTGGTTGGATCTCCTTGCAGTCCAAATAGGTCACATAGCTAGGAACATATGAAATAGATGCATTTTATGTCTTTTAAAAATTTGTGTATTAAAATAAATTTCTAACTGAACCCTTGGCCTGAAGTCATAAGCCACATTTGCATTCCCTCAGGTTTGTCTAGTTCTATTTTTATTATGGATGTGTAGTTGAAATTCATTGCCAATAAAATGGTAAGTCAATGGAAGGTGAGACATTGTCAGTTTTACCTTATGTAAAATTTTTCAAGAAATTGAAATTTTCCCCAGCTAAGAAATAACTGTGAAGCTCTGGCCAGACCTTTTTCCTTATTGATATGAAGATCATGGTTTAAAAATAGATCATCATCCCTTTTTGTGAAGTAAGCTTACATTTTAAGAATTAAAGAGAGAGAACTGTAAAGGTCAAGTTATGAAATTCATTTTGATGGTTGTGAAAGAATTTCAAATATGCAATTACAAAACGTATATTTGTTTGTATATTTAGAATATCTAATGTAGTTACCCACTTTAACTAGCTGTATAATGGGCCACCTCATTTCATATCATATTGCTTACGATATGGACTGTAGTGTGAAACCAGTGGTCTTAGGTTTCCATAACACATGTCTAGGCTGTTTCTGAAAACATTTATACTGATATAGCACTATGACTTAATTTTGTTATAAAGTCTCATACAAGACCTTCCTCTAGGGTCTAGGGTAAGGGTGAATAAGTGAGGGACCAGTCTCCCTGGTCAAACGTCTATTTTCTATTTGAATTTTAGGTGGTTAAACAAATTGGGATTAGCTGAAATCCATCCTGAATCCACTTCAAAGGAGAAGGTATGTTCTATTTTCAGTTTCTGAAACTTTAGCAGGCATCTGAGAATAGGGTGAAAATACAATATCAAGTTCTATGTAGAGCCTTGCTCTAATGAAACATACTTTGTTATTTAAAATTATCTGAAAATATGTAGAGACAGACATAATCATACTGGCTCACCAACATGGAATAGAGCCTCTCAGGCTGGCTAAGAATGCTTTTCACACTTCACCCACACATTAGCAGCTGTAGGCTTCATGGAGATCGTAGTCAATTGCCAATGCAAATGTTTTATTGCCCCACTTACTGAATTCTTACTCATCGGTGTGATCTCATCGTGATCTCTAGGCAGATAACTTTCAGCCCACTGTTTCCTCTCTGATATTTTAGTATTTTCACCAGGTGTGTGCCAAGACTAATTACCCTAAGCTTGCACCAGGAGCCTGAATGTCAGACTGGGACAAAGACCATCTTTTTAGCTCAGTCTATAGCTTTCAGTGTTCAAAAGCTCCAGGAGTCTAATTCTCCTTAATGATTCAGTTGCTCCTTAATATTGAGAAGAAAGATGTCTTTATGTGTCTGGGTCACAGAGCTGACACTATTTCTGAAATGCTCAGACCACATAAAACTCAGGAGTTGGAAGTAGGGAGTTATTTCTTTGGAGAGCAAAATCATAAAATCTTAAATTTAGAAATGAAAAAGTGACAACTTGTTTTAGAATAAAGAAGTATAATATGGTACTGTGAAATCAGTGTCCTAACCATCTCCTTGGTCCTCTTTTCCATAAAATAAATTCTCATGGAATATTTAAAGTATTTTATAGTTGTGAGCACAAAAATAACTACACAAAACCCTTCTCCTTATCCTGTTATGTAAGGCCTTCTGTGATATGGCATCAAGCAACCTTTCAGCTTTGTTTTCCACCCTGTCCCTTAGGGAACTTGGAATACTTGGCGCCTGGGACTCACGTTACTTTGTGTGCACCATTGATGGTTTACGTATCTTACCATTTTCAGCTCATTAAGATTTCTATGCTCAAGTTAATCACTGCTGATTTTATACTCCCTTAGTGTATGACTCACAGCTCTTTTGAGGAATTAGTTTTATTTTCCCTGAGCTATGATTAGTCCTCTTTCTGTCTAGTGGACACTCTTTGAGGGCATAAACCCTAGCAGAGAGAAACTCTTATGTATCAGGTAGCCCACTAGATGAGGACTTTCTGAATTGGATTGGAATTGCAATAGCCAGATGGAGAAGAACCTCTGCTCATGCATTATGGAATAAGTGATGATAGGGTTGAAACATTCAGCATTTTCCTTTTTGTTCTAGAATGCTACAGTGAGAGTGAACAGGAAGATCCTGAAATAGCAGGCCAGACACCACCCCTTCATCACTCTGCAGAGAGTCTCTCTCCTTCGGTAGGTACCAAATTAGCCTGTTGCTCATCGATCAAACGTGTGAATGTCATTCCTTCCAACTGGGTAGAAACTACCTTGACTGATACATTTTTAGAGCAGGCTAAATAAAGATATTGCCAAAAAGCAAGTGCAATTCCCAGGGTGCCATAGCAACCCATTGGAATGACAAATTTGGTGCATTTGTTTGTGACCCACAAATGGATTGTGCCCAGAGGATTCATGCTAATGCAGAGGGCTTCTAACTAATAGGCCGATGCTTGCAAATATTTATTTTATAACATTTGTCTATACCCTACTTGTTCTCAGAAAGAATTGAAAATGCCTTTCCTAGGTGCAGGCCTTGTAGTGATATAAAATGAAGGTAAAGGGGGTGAAGGCAAGACCATGAAGAGAAATTTAGAATCAGAGAGCTGGAAGCCAAGAGTGGGGTTAGCGCATTAACTCTGCCTATAGAATGATTCAGTATGTTCCCTAGAGAGCAGTCCAAGTTTGATTCAAAACTTTGGAAGCATCCAGTGTAAGTTCAGGTTATTGATGGACATTAAGACTATGAAAGTGAAAGTGTTAGTCACTCAGTCGTGCCTGGCTCTTTGAGACCCCATGGACTGTAGCCCACCAGGCTCCTCTGTCCAAAGAATTCTCAGGCAAGAATACTGGAGTGGGTTGCCATTTCCTTCTCCAGGGGATCTTCTGACCCAGGAATGGAACCCACATCTCTTATGTCTCCAGCCTTGGCAGGGGGATTCTTTACCACTAGCGCTACCTGGGAAGCCCCCTATAGCTTTATAGTACATGCCTTTTCCATAGTACCATGACACTCGTCCATCCATAGACCCCAGTAAGTATAAGTTCTCATAGGTTACAGCATCTCCTTTGCCAACCAAAACTCTTCTGCCAGAATTTTCTATTTTGTGGGATAAGGTTTTTAATCTTTATTTGCATTTTGCCAGTTCCTGGGTTAAAGGTGTTAATATCATTTAAATAATGAGCTCTATTGCTTTTATCTGCTGTCAGCAGAGAATTATGGTCACATTTCTAATGTATTTGGCCAGCAGTCAAGACCAGAAATAAATGTTTGTTGAATGAATGTTTATTTAAAATTTCTATTAAATAAGATTAGCCAAAGTTAAGCAAGATATAAATAAAATTAAATGTTGACTATGGTAAAATGTAGACCAATTTTTGAACTAGATATACAATATAGCCTTTCTTAATATATTCGTAGCTTTCCCTTGATGTAGACTGAATCCTCTTCTAAAGTCAGCCTTGTTGGCTTAACAGAGAAGCCTATATTTTTGTTTAGTTTCTTGTTGTCTTTGTCTCTTTCTCTCTGTGTCTCTCCTTCTCTATCTCATATGAATTATTTTAGTTCTAAAATATTGTGATTTTAAGTTTTATAAATGGAAACTATATAAGAGATTCAGTTCAGTTCAGATGTTTAGTCGTGTCCAACTCTTTGTGACCCCATGGACTGCAGCATGCCAGGCCTCCCTGTCCATCACCAATTCCTGGGGTTTACTCAAACTCACGTCCATGGAGTCGGTGATGCCATCCAACCATCTCATCCTCTGTCATCCCCTTCTCTTCCTTTGTCATCTCCTTCTCCTCCTGCCTTCAATCTTTCCCAGCATCAGGGTCTCTTCAAATGAGTCAGCTGTTTGCATAGGTGGCCAAAGTATTGGAGTTTACAAAGAGCTTTTTAAGGGATCTAGAACTCTACTTGGTGAATGTAAAAGCAACCACATTGCCATCTTAGATGTAAGGCTCATGGCTCAGTTGCATTCTATGATGATTTGTTGTTGTTCCGTCACTGAGTCATATCTGACTCTTTGCGACCCCCATGGACTGCAGCATGCCAGGCTTCCCTGTCCTTCACCATCTCCCAGAGTTTGCTCAAATTCATGTCCATTCAGTCGGTGATGCTATCTGACTGTCTCATCCTCTGCTGCCCCCTTCTCCTTTTGCCCTCAGTCTTTCCCAGCATCAGGGTCTTTTCCGCTGAGTTGGCTCTTCTCATCAGCTGGCCAAAGTATTGGAGCTTCACCTTCAGCATCAGTCCTTCCAGTGAATATTCAGGGTTGATTTCCTTGAAGATTGACTGATTTGACCTCTTTGCTGTCCAAGTACTATTTAGGATAGGGGTTCTCAATAAATATTAAATGAATGAATAGGCATATGCATGATACAGTCACTTCAGTCGTGTCCAACTCTGCAACGCTAGGGACTGTAGCCCGCCAGGCTCCTCTGTCCGTGCAATTCTCCAGGCAAAGATACTGGAGTGGACTGCCGTGCATGCCCTCCTCCAGGGAATCTTCCCAACCCAGGGGCCAAACTCTAGTATCTGACACCTCCTGCTTTGGCAGGTGGGTTCTTTACCACTGAGCCACCTGGGAAGCCTGAATAAGCATTTAAGCAGGATCAAGTTACCAGACAACACTTTTTAAAAAAACAAACTAAAAAATAAAAATTAATTAAAGAAAAAAACATGAAAAAAAAATTAAACTCAGAAAATATTTGTAACAAATTTTTAATGATCTTTGAGCTTTTAAATCAGTTTATATCATAAAAAATTAATGAGTTTGAAATATAATGAGGTCAGTTCCTTTTTTGCTGTTTTGTGGGTTTCAAGAAATCATGGGTGGTGATTTTCACAAAGGATCTTCCAAAGTGAAACCTACAGAGTCCTTCTATCTTAAGCCTGCCAAAAAGCTTTCCATTTTTAATTTCTCTGTAAATAAATGGATGTCCTTTCCATTATCCATCCTGTGGGGCCTTCTCAAGAAGAATAAACATGAACAGAAATCTCTTATTTACTCAAAGACCCTGTAATATTCCTTATACTCTTTGTGAAATGTGGTTTCACCCATGAGAAGCATAGGTCCAAACTGGTCTGGTGCTGAAATCTTACTCTTTATAGAAATCAAAATGATCGGATATAGAATTAAAATTTTAATTCAAGATTTTATCATTTTTGAAATAATTTTCTAGAATAGTAATTATTTTATACTCATGAATTCATTATTCCAAAATGAAAGTTTATTACCCCAAAATTAAAAGAAAAACAACAAGAACTTGGGAAAGATTTGGGTGTTTGGGAGTTTGGTTTTATTTTGTCTTCTTTACTTGTCTAGGCTTAGATAGCTCAGTCATGGCTAGCCTATGCCAGATTCAGCCAAAACAATGTTTGCTCCTGCTCTGTACAAACATTACCATAATTTTAAAAATTTCATCTGTTTAAATAAAAAGCTTAAGTGTTATTTTAACCAAGTGTCTAGCATGTCTGCTTTTCAGAAACAAGAGAAAACAAAAACAAAATCTGCCTGGGATATATGTGAGCAGCAGCAACACATTCTGTTTCTAAGGAACATAAAATCTAACTGTTCAACATTTATCTATTTCTAATACATTCCTTCAGAAAAATAATGTTAGCCTTAGTGGCCTTCCAGACAATGCTTAACTTAGAACTTTAAGGAATAACATTTGATTGACATTTGGAATAACATTCTAAACACTGCTCCCATTTCAGTGACCTAACTTAGTGGTCTCACATCCATCCTTTCATTTATTTGTATTGAAACAAGCATTCCCTGGGCTCCTACTATAACATTAGGTAAGACTGTCGTCATAAGCTCAACATTAAGAAAACTAAGATCATGGCATCCCATCCCATCACTTCATGGCAGATAGAAGGGGAAAAAGTGGAAGGAGGACAGAGTTTATTTTCTTGGGCTCCAAAACCACTGCAGATGGTGACTGCAGCCATGCAATTAAAAGGTGCTTGCTCCTTGGAAGGAAACCCATGACGAATCTAGACAGCGCATTAAAAAGAGCAGACTTTACTTTGCTGACCATTAAGGACTTTAATGTTTTGAGTTCCTCAGCCTTTGGGCATTTTGAGCAGAGAAGTGATGTGATCAATGTCCATTTTGAAAGGACCACTCAGGCTGCCAAGTAGGAGTGACCTTTGACATAGGGAGAAAGTCCAGAAGCAAAGAAATCTAAGGAGAAGTGTGCAGTCATCTAGTGTGAGAAGTGAGGATTGGGGTCAGGGTGTAGTTGAGAGATGGAATGGTTGGATTTGAACATAGTTCAGAGACCAATTGGTGGATCAGATATGAGAGAAACTGGGAAGATAGGATTTAAGCAGCTCATGGAAATTATTTTAGCATCATAGTCCTTATATTTTAACACTTTTCAAAAGTACAGTTCCTTTATATCTAAAAGATGGGAGGGAGTGGAAATCAACTAAAATCAAAGAAGCAATAAGTAGAAACAAACTGCACATTGTGGCTCATTGGCCAGTGGCAGAGGAAGAGGTCAGAGATTAAACACAAAAAGGGGTAAAAACAGTTCTAGAAATTCAAATTTAATCTTACTAGGATAGCTCCTGCACAATTGTATACTAAAGGACACGATCTTTTGTTATATGTACTATATATAATAATAGAAATGTTTGCAAGGGAGATAGTATGGATGAAAAATTGGATGAAAAATAAGTGGATTTAAAATTATTTGTGCATTACTTTTGTATTTTCATGTACTTTGAATGACGTGGCTTAAGATTTATATGCTGACTCACTCCTTTCTAATTACAGGCTTTGGGTGGCCATTTTAAACTCTTTTTTGCCATGTCATGCTTGTGCTTTAAAAGCAATTCATAGAAAAGAATTTTAGAGCTAGTCAGCTTTTTTTTTTAATTAATTTTTATTTTTTAGTTTGTTTTGCTTTACATACTGTATTCATTTTGCTATATATTGACATGAATCAGCCACGAGTGTACATGAACTCCCAATCCCGACCCCCCCATCCCACCCCACACCATCTTCTTCAATGATTAAAAATGTTTTATACAGAAAATGGGGAAAACCAGTATTGATTATTTTATTTAATAATGCACATAGTTTCCTCATGAAAACTAAGATTTAAAAAACATCCTGTATTTTCTCATTAAAAAATAGCATTTTAAAACCCAATTGTTCTCTAATAAGTGAAACAGCATGCAATTATTAATCAATAATAAATAAAATAATTTTGTTTGAGATGATTAAGACATTTGTGGTACTATTGGCATTGCAACCAGTAATTCTGGATCCTGGGATTAGGATAAATCATCCATAGCACTTTACAGGGAATTTCAGGGTGCTCCTGAGTAAGAGACTGAACTCTGGGCACTTCTCTTACACATAGCTGGCTGTCTAGACCAGTCTTTGTAGCATTAGTTTATTTGCTGTTGTTTGGTCACTAAGTCATGTCTGAATCTTTTGTGAGTGCATGGATTATAGCCTGCCAGGCTCTTTTGTCCATGAGATTTCCCAGACAAGAATACTGGAGTGGTTGCCATTTCCTTCTCCAGGGGTCTTCCCAACCCAGGGATCGAATCGCATCTTTTGAGTCTCCTGCATAGACAGGTGAATTTTTTTTACTGCTGAGCCAGCTGGGCAGCCCTTTTAGTTTATTACCAACTACTAATTTATTAATGTCAGGCGCAAATGCAAATAAATGGAGATGCAAAAATGATTAAAAACAGCCTTCTCTCAAGTAACTCACCAAAAAAGAGGAACAAATTGTTGAAAAATTACAGTTAATAGTTGACAAATAAAATTATATTCCACCTGGTATAAGAGAAGTAAGCATGGGAGAACCAGGCAAAGATGCCTGCCTCTCCCTGAGGCAACCAGTGAAGGCTTCCAGGAGGAGCTAGCCCTTGGATGGATACTTGAATGGTTCATAGAAGGCAGTGAGCTAAAAGTTCCTGTTTGACTTGTAGTTATGGGTAGCTAGAGAGTCACAGAAATAATGAACCGAGTTTAGCACTGCAGAGTTTGCAAAGCTCATTCCCATATTGATTCTCTGTGGCAGCACTCCAGGTAACTTTAGATTTGTGTCAATCTTTCTTTGAATGAAAATTCCCTCTGACCTGGTATATATCATCTTTTTTTTCATTTGTTTATCCTTCTTTCTAGTTCTTTTCTTATTCTCTTTTGCTCCTCACCCTTCTTTTCTCTGTTCAAAAATCAACTTTATAAATGCTACATGGTGCTGGAAAAAATGGATTGGAAGCATTTGCTGTGTGTTTGAGGAGTACCACAACAGAGTACATTTCCTAGAAATTTCTGATGCTCATTGACTATGTCCTTCATTCTTTTAATCAGAGTTTTTAGGTTCAAAAATGCTGCAGCAACAGCTTTTTGCACAAATAGCTTATTTTGGTATAATCAAATTACAGTATTATCAGCAGGAGCAATAGGAAAAGCTTATGCTTGGTTTCTTTTCAGAGAAGGAAACTGATCACACTGAAGCCAAGTTTGACTAAAATAGCTCACAATAGGGGACCATGTCAGCACTAGGCCTGAATGTGTATTTTTGTTAATATTTATTCTGTAGATCATGTTAAAGAGTAAACAAGTCTTGGCATTTATTTGGACAATTTGATAGGGGGTATATTAACTCCTTCAGATCGCTAGGGTTTTCTTTTGTTGTTGTAGTTGTTTTTTAGTGAATTGCAGATCTTGGATCTCCCAGCTAAGTGGTCTAGGTGGTTAAAGGCAGCCAGTTTGAAAGCTCATTGACATTCCTGAAAGGAAAGTTTTCATGTCATGCCAAACATATTGTTATTAGGAAGACGTGTGTGATGAGTTAGTCTCCTCAAGCAGTTCAGTTCAGTCACTCAGTCTGACTCTTTGTGACCCCATGGACTGCAGCACACCAGTCTTCCCAGTCCATCACCACCCCTAAACCTTGCTCAAACTCACATCCATCGAGTTGGTGATGCCACAAACCATCTCCTCCTCTGTTATCTCCTTCTCCTTCTGCCATCAATCTTTCCCAGCATCAGGGTCTTTCCCAATGAGTCAGTTCTTCACATCAGGTGGCCAAAGTATTGAAGCTTTAGCTTCAGTGTCAGTCCTTTCAATGAATATTGAGGATTGATTTCCTTTAGAATTTACTGGTTGGATCTTCTTTAAGTCCAAGGAACTCTCAAGAGTCTTCTCCAACACCACAGTTCAAAAGTATCAATTCTTCAGTGCTCAGCTTTCTTTATGGTCCAATTCTCACATCCATACATGACTACTGGAAAAACCACAGCTTTGACTAGACAGACCTTTGATGGCAAAGTATTGTTTCTGTTTTTTAATATGCTATCTAGGTTGGTCATAGATTTTCTTCCAAGGAGCAAGTGTCTTTGAATTTCATGGCTGTAGTCACCATCTGTAGTGATTTTCGAGCCCCCCAAAATAAAGTCTGCCAATGTTTCCATTGTTTCCCCATCTATTTGCCATGAAGTGATGGGACCAGATGCCATGATCTTAGTTTTCTCAATGTTGAGTTTTAAGCCAGTTTATTCACTTGGTATATTAACGAGATGCTTTAGTGCCATGGCTCAATGGGTAAAGAATCCGCCTGTAATGCAGGAGACACAGGTTCCATCCCTATGTCAGGAAGATCTCCTGGAGGAGGAAATGGAAACCCATTCTACTATTCTTGCCTGGAAAATCCCTACCACAGCTTTGACTAGACAGACCTTTGATGGCAAAGTATTGTTTCTGTTTTTTAATATGCTATCTAGGTTGGTCATAGATTTTCTTCCAAGGAGCAAGTGTCTTTGAATTTCATGGCTGTAGTCACCATCTGTAGTGATTTTCGAGCCCCCCAAAATAAAGTCTGCCAATGTTTCCATTGTTTCCCCATCTATTTGCCATGAAGTGATGGGACCAGATGCCATGATCTTAGTTTTCTCAATGTTGAGTTTTAAGCCAGTTTTTTCACTTGGTATATTAACGAGATGCTTTAGTGCCATGGCTCAATGGGTAAAGAATCCGCCTGTAATGCAGGAGACACAGGTTCCATCCCTATGTCAGGAAGATCTCCTGGAGGAGGAAATGGAAACCCATTCTACTATTCTTGCCTGGAAAATCCCATGGACAGAGGAGCCTGGTGGGCTATAGTATAAAGGGTTGCAAAGAGCTAGACATGACTGAGTGACTAAAAATGCATGCTGCTTATTTATTTATTGCTTATTTGACAACCCACGTCTAGCTTGCAGCTAGCTAGGCACTCATTGGATATTTACTGATTTTTCCATCAGAACATAAAGCTTAGAATCTGCAAAATTCTTGGGAACATATTAATTTAGAGCAAAGTCAACTATCCTGAATTAGTTGCAATCATTGTGAGTTTTTTGGGAGAGGATCCTACTTTGCTCTTTGGCTTCTTCCCTCTAACAGTCTCCTCCCTACCACTTCCTCCACTTCTTGGAGTTCTGAATGCTTGAAATTGACAGCAGTATCTCATAAAATGATGTAATGAAACAGAACCAGAACACAGACTTCTCTGTCTTATCTGCCACTGGAGATATAGGGTAACCCCAGAGCACTGGTGTTTAGACTTTTGGATTTTTATTGAACAATCAAATTAAAAATGGAGGACCAGCATCTAGTTGCCAAATCTTTATTTTGCTATGCAGAACATTTAAAAAGCTCCAAAAAGACAAAAGGTAATAGCTACCATTACCATTTTCCAAAAGAAAGCATATGTTTTAATGCCAATATATAATAAAGATAAAATGTCAGAATAAATGAAGTCCTTCCCAAGAGAGGACATTGGTGTTGTTGTATTGATAGACTTGTGAAAATTTTACCAATGTTGTCATTCACCCTTGAACTGTATGTCAGCAACTGCTTTCAGAAGATCCTACATCATCAACTCATTTCTCATAGTTCTTGGTTTCCTTTAATGAATTAGGACCCTGCATATATATTCTTGTCTTTTTTGGAGAAAGTTATTGACATTTTAAAATTATTGAAGAGTGAATGAGTTAACATTAGTTCACCTAATTATGTAGTTATGAGCTGATACTGGTCATATGTTAAAGAATATCTGAAAAACATTTGAGAGTATAAATATATGTGTTTTGTCTACATCACTGGTCTTCCATTCACTTCGTATTATTATGTTTCCTGTTTGGCTCCAGCTTTTACTTACTTTTAATCACCTTTCTTAGGAGTTTTTGCCCAACCAGTGAAAATTCAGTGATAGATTGTAATCTACTTTTTGCTCAAAGTGTCCTTCAGTGTTCCAGAGAGGTCCCCAAAGAGGTCTTTTAAGTATCTGGAGAGCATTGAAGAACAGAGTAAATCATGATAACAGAGATTTTTTTCAGATCCTAGAGTCATGAATTCAAAGTTATATAAATTGATTTGGGAAAATGGCATCATCACGCCTATCACACAGGTTTAAACACCATCTAATTTTCTTTCAACTCTTTTATGATTGGTCCCTTTTTGAAACACTGGCCTACCTTCATTGAAAATGAAAAGTAGAGAATGTTGACTTAATCAGAATTTATTTCATGCTCTTTTGGTTTTCTTTGTGAAAAATAGGCTGCACAGCAGGCATCTTCGTCTTCACCCAGATTGAGTGAAACATCACGTTCTTTCTCTTCCATGGAAAACATAAAAAAGACTCCCAGCAGTTTGTCTTCCTCCATATCGAGAGAAAGACAGTCCTGGACTGACATGGTCAGCAGCTCACCTGCCATTGAAGATATGGGCAAGCCTGTGACGTGTGCTGTGCGGTTGCTCTCGCCTGCCCCCTCAGAGGCAAACGGCCGCGGGGCCCTAGAAAACGCTGATGCATCAGAAAGTGGATTTTTGAACTCTCTATCGAGTGATGACACTTCTTCCTTGAGTAGCAACGTCGACCATCTTACCGTCCCAGATAAGCCTACTGGATCAAAGATGACAGACAGAGGTAAAAGCAAGAAATTATTATTTTTTTAACATAATTTTATTTATTTACTTTCTTTTGGCTGTGCTGGGTCTTTGTTGCTATGCGGGCTGCTTTCTCTAGTGGCAGCGCGCTGAGGCTACTCTCCGGCTCTGGTGTGTGGCTTCTCCATAGGGTGGCTTCTCTTGTTGCAGAGCACAGCCTCTAGGGCATGTGGGCTCAGCACTTGCGGCTCCCGGGCTCTAGAGCACAGACTCAGTAGCTGTGGCACACGGGCTGAGTTGCTCCGTGGCATGTGGGATCCTTCTGGAGGAAGGATTGAGCCCATGTCTCCTGCATTGATGGGCAGATTCTTTGCCACTGAGCCACCAAGGAAGCCTTAAAAATTTATTTACTTTTTTCAGAGAATGAGTATTTGTATGTGGATGTAGAACGCTAATGTGGATTATAGAAACAATGCTGAAAGTCATGAATGATTCGATAATGAAACAGTCAAGTGAGGCGAAGTCCGGAGGTTACTTCTGTAGAGGAGGTTGCACGTGGAAAACTCCAGCTTCAAGGCCATGCATTGCCCACTGTGTGTGTGCTTAGTCACGCAGTCATGTCTGATTCTTGCAACCCCGTAGACTGTAGCCCGCCAGGCTCCTCTGTCCGTGGGATTCTCCAGGCAAGAATACTGGAGTGGGTTGCCATTTCCTCTTCCAGTCCAACTTTTTAGGACCCCATAGACTGTAGCCTTCCAGGCTGCTCTGTCCATGGAATTTTCTAGGCAAAGATACTGGAGTGGGTTGCCATTTCCTTCTCCAGCCCACTGTGTCACTAACCAAATGCTTGCAACTATGAGACATGTGTTCACAAAATAATGATACCTGTTCACCAATCTGAGATGAAGTTTGAGTTTTCTTTGTTTTTTTGTTTTAATTAATTATTTTTTGAAGGATAATTGCTTTACAGATTTTTGTTATTTTCTGTCAAACCTCAACATGAATCAGCCATCGGTTGTTTCTGTTTTGTCTGGTCCCATGTTCTCTGCTCTGGAGCTCATGGTGACTAGATCAACATTTTGTAGATGACATCACCTCCTTTGTTCGAAACAGCACAGAGCAACCACCTTCCCTGAGCTATCACCACAGATGAGGGCTGGGTTCTAAGCTAATTGGCTCCTGAGGTGCCAGCCCATGCAGTTAACAGGAAGAGGCAATCTGCGTGTACTTCAGAGGGCATCACTAGAACTTTAAAACCAAAAGAGAGTACAGCTTATGTGTTAAAAAAAGAAAAAAAAATCATTTTAAATCTTAGCAACAGAAAGAGTTGCTGGAGTGTAGAAATGAAGAGTGGGAGCCTTCCTAATGTTGTTGTTCAGTCTCCAAGTCGTCTCCGATTCTTTGCGACCCCTTGGACCACAGCACGCCAGGCTTCACTGTCCTCCACTGTCTCCCAGAGTTTCCTCAAGTTCATGTGCGTTGAGTTGGTGATGCTATCTAATACTTCTTAATACTTCATGGTAATTGGTCCTTATCTTTTATCCAGACTAACTTTAAAAAAAATGATTAGTTTTCAATCATGATGGGTTGTTCCTGACAGGCTGTGCCTTATTCTTTCCACTGTCAGAGAAGCTTACCTGATAGAAGATACTTAAACATGAGAAAATGATGAGATCCTGGCTAAATTTCCAGGATCGCCAGCCACGGTGGTCTGATGGTGTAAATGACTGCTTTGCTCCCTCTCCTAGGTTCATCAGGGACAATTCTTTAAGTTCTCAAATTTTTATATGTACCCTATTAATTTCATATTTTGTATCAGAGTAATTTTAGAGAAGGAAGAGGCACCCGAGTCCAGTATTCTTCCCTGGAGAATTCCACGGGCAGAGGAGACTGGTGGGCTATAGTCCATGGGGTTGCAAAGAGTTGGACATGACTGAAGTGGCTTAACATAGCACAGCACATCAGAACAATTTAGGCCAAGGATTAGAACTCTACAGACCTCGGTGTGTGTGTGAGTGTGTGTGTGTGTGTGTATGTACAGCATTTATTTGGATTCTTAGACTGGGAACTCATTCTCCAAGTCACCACAGTTGTCACCACTCCCTGTGGCCTTATCTGAAGATGTTTCACACAGTCAGTTTCCTGCCGGGCCCCTGATGACATTATATTTTCAGGAGAGCTTGAGAATAGGCTACTTTATTTTGTTAATTTATTTAGTTTCTGGACATGCCTCTGAGGCATGTGGGATCTTATTTCCCTGACTTCCCTTGTGACTCAGACATTAAAGAATCAGCGTGTAATGAGGGAAACCAGCATTTGATCCCTGAGTTGGGGAGATCCCCTGGAGAAGGGAATGGCAACCTGCTTCAGTATTCTTGCCTGGAGAGTTCCATGGATAGAGGAGCCTGGTGGGCTACAGTCCATGGGGTCGCAAAGAGTCAGACACGACTGAGTGACTAACACTCACTTTTAGGGATCGAACCCATAATCCCTCCATTGGAAGTTTGGAGTCTTAAACACTGAGAAGCCCCCATCTGATGGCATTTTTGTTGGATACCCTTAATTAATGCTAATGATCTACTTTACATTAGTAAATAAAGTTATTGCCAAAATAACCTGCTTCTAGAGGTGAATGAGGTTGGTTAGAGGGAGAATGGAAATAGCACCACTGATGAGTAGGGGGAGATGGGTTAATATTGGACTGTACAGGATAGAAGGCAGGAGACTCAGGCTGGCTTCAGCTTGGGGAGATGCTGTCATATGAAGGTACTGGGCTTAATTTGGAAGTTTGAAATTGAAGTAAATTTTGAGGCCAATGGTTCATGTAAAAAGGAAATAATTTTCTATTCAACATTAGAAACTTTTTAACATTGAGAACTGTTCAAAACTGAACAGGCTCCTTGAAAAGTAATGTGTTCCTCATCACTGAAGGTGTTTATTTTTTCTGAGACAAACATTTTCATTGGGTATTAATTGCATATAATGTGTTGATTACAACTTTTGGCCTTATGAAGATATACTAAAGGGGAATTTAAGGATCTTGAACTAGATTGCCTCTAATGTGATATTTGGAAGATCCTTCCAGATACAGGATAGGTGGAACTAAAGAAAATAATGAAAAGGACCATATTTATGCTTTCCTGTTACCACCTCTTACTCAATCATTGGACCATTGGTAGGACTAAAGAGTTTCACGCATGCACAAACAAGCTTGCACACATGCACAAATAAGCTTGCACACATGCACAAACAAACTTGCACACATGCACACACACAGCATCTAGGATGAGGATGGCTTCAGAAGCAAATGAGAATAAAATTCCATTCTCATTCACTCTCAAGAGGTAACTGCAGATTGAGTTTTCCTTTAGGATGAATGATTTGATAGTCACAGGAAGATGCCTGCAGTTCTTGTCCGTGTCTAATGTCATTCTGGGCGTGCGTATGCTGCAGAGCCTGGCTGAGTACCAACAGGTCTTTTAATCTCCAAAGGAAGAAACCAGGTATTTTAACATTTTGAGTTAGGTGCAGAGTGACAAATGAAATCTGTATGCTTCTTCAAACAGCTCCACACAAAGGTATTCCTTTGGGTAGAAAGGAAGAGAAAATAAAATTATTTTTCCCCTCACTGATTTGTTGGCATTTGCCATATGGTACAGAATGTTTGCTGATGCTTTTCTCCTGCTGCTGGGGATTTGGTCAAATTCCCAGCAGAGTTAAACCACAGAAAGTCATTGCTATGGAAACAGCAACCCAATTTTTGCTTGCGTTTGCGATGACATGTTGAGTAATCAGGTTGTGTATTTGTGTGTGTATGTGTGTGTGTGTGTTTTACATAGGTGTTTGTGTGTTGGAAAAGAAGTAGCTTTTCATTTTTCTGACTTCTAAAAATTATTATTTTTTATCTGCAAATTAAAAAAGAAAAGTGCTAAAAGTCTTGTGTCTGAAATATGGTTCAGGATACTTTTATTAACATGACAGGGATTGAAGTTTCAACAAGGTCTATGATAGGAGTTAGGATTTTAGATTAAGTCCCAGTCTCAAGAAGTGTTTGCTGGAGAAAGAGGCTTTTATCCTAGAAAAGATTCTTAAAGGTTAATAACTGAGCCCAGAAATAAGCAGACAGCATGTATTATAGCCTTCTTTTTATTTAGACAATGAGAGAAATATTTTACAGTTGTATGCAATTAAAACTGTAGTTGCTAGAATTTTATACTGAAGTTAAACCCTTTTAGACATCTTCCTCCACAGAGTAAGCTAGTTAAACAATACATGGTGTTAATTGTATCCTGTTGCCTTTCCACGTTGGTAGATCCAGAGTCTTCAGACTCTTCACTGAGTCTTTCCACAAAGCAAAGCAGGGAAAGAGATGATGAGGTTACTGGAATGTTCGTGTCAGCTCAGTTTTCCTCTGTCCTGTTTCTTTTCTTTTATGAAAGGTTATTTGGCCCATGACTCATGCCTGTGTGATGATGACTCACATTGTATTTTTCTACTTATATTATGTCGACAGTGTGAGACAGTTGTACTTACTCCCTGAATGAAGTGGCCATACCCGGGATGCTGACAAGCTGAATAATCAGTAATAAGTGTGTGTGCTAAGTTGTGTCTGACTCTTTGTGGCCCCATGAACTGTAGCCCGCCAGGCTCTTCTGTTCGTGGGATTCTCCAGGCAAGAACACTGAGTGGGTTGCCATGCCCTCCTCAATCAGTAATAAGACTCATACCCAATTTATGCAAATAAATTATTAAGTAGAAGTACAGCAAGATTGAATGTGGGAAGTATTTTGAATAGAATGCATTTTTAATGAAGATATACACATAACTAGAGGATCCATGACACTCCAGGAAAGTGACCTAAATGAGCCAGGTTTAGAATTTAGCAATTATCCCAAACCTGACCAAATGCCAGTTTTATGTGCATGCTGATGTTTTTCGTCTGCTTAGAGTATCAGCAGATGTAGAAATTTTTGTCTGCATTAACTATTTCATCTAATCCAAGGTGCTCTTACGATTGGAAGAATACGTTTTAAAAACAAATGGAATCCTTGTTTTAAAAGTGTAAAAAGCTACTTATTAGAATCTTGGGTAAGGAGCTCAACCTCAGGTTATTTCTGAAAATCACTGCCACACAGGCAATAATAATAAAACAAAAGAGCAGCAAACACTAAAGTTCTCCCGATGGACTAAGTTTATTCTTACAGTGAAAGCAATGATACAGTACAAGGGTACTGAGTTATCTTGCTTAATAGAAACATCCAATATCCATGATAAAATATTAATATATATCTGACAGGTAGAGAAGGTAAATGTAGGAAAATATAGGAAACCAAAGTAAAATTAGTCTCAGAGTTACAGAAACACAAGATTATACTTCGTTTATACTCGCATGCTGTCTCTGACTTTCTCTCAATCTGTTTGATTTTTCTCTTATAGAATTTCCCTTACTTGCTGTCATTTTTTGAGACCCTGACTTTGCATTCTCCATTTCTGTGTCTTTATACCTTTGTTGTCTTTGGGGTCCAGCCTACCCTGATGGCTCCTGATGTGAACTGGTTCATCATCCCTAGGTGCCCGGTTCAAACGCCCAAGCAGAGAATCTGATTCTCCAGCCTGTGTCTTAAGTTGCTGACCAGCTTATGAATTTCCTCTCCTAGGACTGAGTGCCCTGTGAGAACAGAATTTAAGGTATAAAACCTGGGCACCTTAGAAGCAGAGGCTTTGGGTGGAGACTTTTCCCTTGGAAGACAGAGTAGAGGGGCCAGGGATCTGAGCCTTTGCCTTGCCAGCTACTGTCTTGATGACTATGCATTATCTGACTTGAAATCCTTTTCCTTGAACTTCATTCAAAGACAGTGTATCAAGTATTTTTATAGCATAAAGCATAGTGTTTAATGCAATGAGCTTTGGGTCAGAATTTAAACTTGTTTCTTTGTGAATTTGGTCAAAGTTTTTAATCTTTCTGTGTCTTGACATTCTCTCCTTTATATTAGGATTAATAATACTTCCTTGTAGGGTTGTTACAAAGGTATTAAGATAATGTTGGTATAGTAGTTAACACAGTGCCTGTTACACAGTTAAAAGTTCAGTACATGAATGCTGTTTCTACCAGCATCAACAGCAGCAGAGATAAATAGTTAATCTGTCTCTAAAATTATACTATGCTACTATTCTTGGTTAGTAGTATCCTTATGAGTAAGATAAATTGTCCAGATTTATCTTATTGCATAAATTAAATTTGTGTGTCATTACGATTCTTAAATTTGACTGTCATTATGTAGAGTTGTCAGAATCATTAATTAGAGGAAGCCTATAAAATGCTTTTAATCTCTTTACATCAGTTGCTATTGTTTAGTCACTAAGTCATGTCCAACTCTTTGAAACCCCATGGACTATATAGCCTTCCAGGCTCCTCTGTCCATGGGATTCTCCAGGCAAGAATACTGGAGTGGGTTGCTATTTCCTTCTCCAGGGGATCTTGCTGACCCAGGGATTGAACCCACATCTACATTTGGAGCAGGATTCTTTACCACTGAGCCACCAGCGAAGCTTGTCAGGTGCTAAAGTGAGTGACATTTGTAAAGTCTTACAGTCTGAATGTCCAAATGACTGTGTAGTTATATCTTCTCTTGGTAACAAGTAACTTCCATAGTCTTTCTTTTCTCAAGTACTTAGAACACTGCATATGAAACAGGAAATACTGTTTTCTACGTAAACTGTTTTAAGTGTTTCATATTTAGGAATGACTGTCTTCCTTGGGAGAGCATTTAGATTTTTCCAACCTCAAAAAGTTTTCCTTTCAAACTCTGATTTGAAATATGGCATGTGAATTTCCCTCTTGTCTCCTAAAGTCGGCTTTTATGTTCTGAACAGAAAATAAAAAGCCCACAGTCTAGAAAGCGCAAGGAAGCACCAAAAATAAGACAGTGGGGGAGGCCAAGTTGACAGTACAGCATTTAAAGAGATAATCTTCATACAGTGTTCTCGACAACCAAATTCCAGACTTACTGGAGCGTGTGTGTCCCGTCAGAAGCACACAATAGGCTGAGTACGTGGGAGGTAGCAAGAGAGGAGTGCATGCATTTGGCATCATCTTGGAAAGGAAGGAACTAGTAACCATTAGTTAGAAGTGTTGTTTTGTCTTTTGCTCACGTCAACAAAGATCTTGTTTAAAAAAAAAAAAAACCATCCTTTTCTTGAGCCCAAATCATTAGATTATTAGCCTAAGTTTGGAGAATGTTTTATTCTGACCCCTTCAGACATTCTGAGTGAGTCTAACCGAAGTAAAAGGTCGCTGACATTGGCCTCAAATTCCTACCAATTCAATGTGTGAGATATTGATGCTTTAGAGGAAGGATTCTGGGATCCTACTTTGAGCAAGCCAGATTTTTTTTTTTTAAATTAAGCCATGGCACAGAGAAAGCGATGCTGCTTTCTGGACAAGTCCCAACTTTCTGGTTGTAATTTCAGCCCCTTTCTCTTCCAATGAACTGAGACAGGTTCTGTGTGACTAGCTGTTGGGAAGCAACCCAGCCTTGCTACTCAAAGGATGTCCAGGGACCAGCCATTCTGACATCACTGAGGAGCTCGTTAAAAATTTAAATCTCAGTGCCTGCTGTCCTGGACTGAATCAGAAGCCGCATTTTAACAAGATCCCTAGGTGATTGCTTATTAAAGTTGGAGGAAACTTATCGAGAATTGAACAGGCCTACACAGCGTGGAACTGAACTCTTGTTCCTAATTTTCCATTGATTTACATTTTGGAAAGATTGCATGCTGTTTTTCAAGAATCTCTACATTTTTTCTCATCTGTAATATAAAAATAGTTTTCCTCTTCCTCGGCAAGGAACTTGTGAGGCTTGATGAGATAGACTACAGTGTGCCTTATGAGAAGAAGGAAATTAAAGTCCTGTTATTTTATGTAAGAAGACTGAAATATGTGCTTGAGAGGAAGGAGAGCAATTGCATGGGAAACTCTCGATTGTCGGGCAAAATTCATTTTATTTTTCCACAGAAGACAAAGGAGGTGAAGATAATGAACTTGGCTTCTGTTTACAGGGGGAGAGAGACCAAATGCCTTTCCTGCCAATCATTTCTTGTTATTTTGCTCTTTTTATAATCTGGTAAAATAAGAGAATAATCTAGTGTTTTCTAATATGAAATTAGAATTTAGAAAAGTATTTATGTTAAAAAAAAAAAGATGAAAAGGAGATTTAAAAAAAATGCCACTTTATGGAAAAACCTTTGAAAGGTGTGGAAGTAGCCCTTAAGGTTAGCCAACGAGTGCTAGTCTTCATGTAATGATTAGTAAGGACTTTCATTTCTGCTTTGAGGTCAGGTGCAAGCTGTCTTTGATATGCTTGTACCCTTTGGGTCCTTTTTTGTCCTATGCTCCTACTTATCATCTGCTTCCATTTTTATTGGATTTTCTGTTTATGGTCCTATGAAGACCTAGGCTCCAGCCATTAGCAACAGTAAAATAGTATCAAATCCCCATCTAAGTCATGGACAAGGTTGGGTCACAGGTCTTACCCCTGAATATCTAGTAATATGTTGTGTATTCCCAGATTATTATGCAAAAAAAGCAATCAGGGTGTTTTTTTGACTCTTAACATCATCATTTATTCTTTTCTCATCTTCACCTTTGTGAGTGATTCTGGAATCAGGTAATTAGAGGTCAGACATACAGTCTTCAGGTCTCAGGTTTCTTTTGAGGAGGGACGAGGAGATGAGAGGGAGAATGTAATGGTAATTTGAATTCATTTTTCTCCATTTTTCCAGAAGCTTAAAACTTTCTTTGAATATACTCACTCCTTACTACTATCTCCAATTTCTAAGTGAATCCCAATGAAAATGTGTTTGTTTTTTGAACTTTGTTTGGTCATATTTTAGATAAATTGTATTAACTTTTTGTAATGGCAAAAGGTCCACTTTACCTGCATATTAATTTGAAAGTGCCACTGTTTCTAGGAGGAGCAAGCCACACACACACACAGACACTCACACACACATCCTCATGGGTAGTGCCCTGAAGTTTAATTTAGAGAAGGAAATGTGGGGGCGGGGGGCGGGAGAGGGAGATAATCTGTGATTTTTTTAACTTGAAGGTAATATATATTCATAAAAATATATTAAATAATATAAGATTATCCAAATAAGCCATCTTCTTTTTCATTTAAGGCATGTACTTTATGCCATGCTATTCCAAGCTCCTAAAGCTTATTTTCATCCTTACTGATTTACTGTCTGTCAAATTAGATATAAGATCTTATAATCATTTTGCTCTGACTAATTACAAATTAACGAGCTAGTCAAAAATAATTATATTTTCTATCACAACTGAGCATCTTGGTGCACAGAGAAAGTAATCATTCTGTTTATTTTTGTCGTATACTTATTTTGCTGATTTCTTAAATTTTGTTAAATATATATTACTTTAAAAATACTGTGGTATTAGAAGCTATGTGAAAGTGTTAGTCACTCAGTCCTGTCTGACTCTTCCCAACTCCACGGACTGTAGCCCACCAGTCTCCTCTATCCATAGAATTCTCCAGGCAAGAATATTGGAGTGGGTAGCCATTCCCTTCTTCAGGGCATCTTCCCAATCCAGGGACGATTGAGCCTGGGTCTCCTTCAATGCAGGCAAATTCTTTACTGTCTGAGCCACCTGGGAAGCCATACATCCAGACTTCATTTGAAGTAGAGTCCTGCCTGCCTATCTGTAAAAAAGATGTATAAAATTATTGTGATCCTGTGGGACTGAAAACTCTTGGAGTCCTCAGTGCTGACGTTACCCTCTAGGAGTCAGATACCTTTTAATTTCAATTTCTTAACACTTTCTAATGTCTCCAGCTTAA
>SJXQ01001465.1:0-138816 GCA_006408695.1 Aepyceros melampus
CTGGATGGCATCACCTACTCGGTGGACATGAGTTTGAGTGAGCTCCGGGAGATGGTGATGGACAGGGAGGCCTGGCGGGCTGCGATTCATGGGGTCACAAAGAGTCGGACATGACTGAGCAACTGAACTGAACCGAACTCTACAAATACAATACAAGAAAAAAAAAAAAAAAAAACCATGAAGAAAAGAATATGACTATCCTACATTAGCATAACTTGTATTCCCAAAATAGAAACTTCAACAAACGGAACAGAAAAAGATTTAAGGAAAAAAAAAGGAAAAGAATTTATGACATTAAAAAGTAACACTTGCAGGCTGAAATACTCTAAACAGCAGGAAAAATTTCATGAAACAGTGAAAAAATGACCACACCCTTGTAGTTCTTAACTTCAGAAATAAGCAGAGAATTATTTTGGAATCCTGGCCAAAATGAAAATCTGACTTACATGGGGAAGTGGGAGGCAGGTACCTAGCTGACTGCAAACTTCTCAGTTATATACCTACAGTTCCAAAAGACAAGCCAACAACATTTAGGAAGTATTGATGCCCCCCCGCAAAAAAAATTATTGTGTATCAAAACTATTATATACAAAAGTGTTAGATTTGGTTTGGCTGCTAATAATAGTTGCTAAAGCTGTAAGGATTTATAATTTTGGATACAAAAAGTATGGAGGTAGGCAGTCCAGAATTAGTATGGTGGTTTCACTAGGCAACCTAGGTTCCTTCCTGTCTATGAATATACCTAGCTTCTGTCTCAAGGTCAGTATCCATGGTGCCTGCTGTAACTTTGGCCACTAGAACAGAATTCCAAGGAGGAGGAAATAGAAAGGGCAAAAAGAACAAAGGGTTTTCTCCAACTGAGCTTTCTTTAAGGGCTTAACTTGGAAGTTGTACCTGACACCTCTTGTGTCTGGACCAGAACATAGTCATAGCCCCACCTGGCTTAGGAAAGGTCTTTATCTTGGGCAACAATGTGCTCAGCAAAATTTTGCAAAAGGAAGAGGAAGGTGGAATAATGAGAGTCAACTAGCAATCTCTGGTGATTTTTATTTTCTTTAAACAGACATTCTCTTCTTTATCAACCATTCTTCTCATTTGACCTTGACTTCTGTCTTTTCCACTCCATTTCAGTTGCTCCTAAATGCTCTGTCTGTAATGCAGGAGACCTGGGTTCGATACCTGGGTTGGGAAGATCCCCTGGCGAAGGAAATATCAGCCCACTCCAGTATTCTTGCCTGGAAAATCCCATGCATCGTGGAGCCTGGTCAGCTACCGTCCACAGGGTCGCAAAGAGTCGGACACGACTGAGTGACTTCACTTTCTTTTCAGACTTTGTTTTGTTTAATCCACTGATCTCTTAGCAGCCTACTCTTCTGTAAAAGACCCTCCTCTCTTGGCCCCTCTTTTTTTGCTTCTCTAAATAGTAGTAGACTAGAGGCTGAACCCTTTCCATCTCTAATTATAATCTTCTTAGTTGATATGGCAGTCACATGATTTTATGGACATCATCTCTGAAAGGCACAGGTGTTAAATTTTGTTTAGTTTTGACCTAAACCTGTATAGCCTACCTCTGAGTTTGTTTTTTTTCCCCCAATATTGCTAAAGCTTCTTTTTGCTTTTTTTCGGCAGGTGGATCTTTTTATTTTTTACGTTCCTTTTTATGCCACTCTGTTTTTCGTTGCACTGGGTCTTTGTGGCTGCATGGGCCTTCCTCTCGTTGGGTGAGGAGGGTCTGCTCTCCAGTTGTGGTGTGTGGGCTTCTCGTTGCAGTGGTGTCCTTCTCTGTGGAGCCCAGGCTCTAGGGCACCTCTTCTCAGTAGTTTGTGGAGCATGGGCTTAGTTGAAACAGCTCAACTGGAATTCCATCACCTCCACTAGCTTTGTTCGTAGTGATGCTTCTAAGGCCCACTTGACTTCACATTCCAAGATGTCTGGCTCTAGATTAGTCATCACATCATCATGATTATCTGGGTCATGAAGATCTTTTTTGTACAGTTCTTCCATGTATTCTTGCCACCTCTTCTTAATATCTTCTGCTTCTGTTAGGTCCAGACCATTTCTGTCCTTTATCGAGCCCATCTTTGCATGAAATGTTCCCTTGGTATCTCTAATTTTCTCGAAGAGATCTCTAGTCTTTCCCCTTCTGTTCTTTTCCTCTATTTCTTTGCATTGATCGCTGAAGAAGGCTTTCTTATCTTTTCTTGCTATTCTTTGGAACTCTGCATTCAGATGCTTATATCTTTCCTTTTCTCCTTTGCTTTTCGCCTCTCTTCTTTTCACAGCTATTTGTAAGGCCTCCCCAGACAGCCATTTTGCTTTTTTGCATTTCTTTGCCATGGGGATGGTCTTGATCCCTGTCTCCTGTACAATGTCACGAACCTCATTCCATAGTTCATCAGGCACTCTATCTATCAGATCTAGACCTTTAAATCTATTCCTCACTTCCACTGTATAATCATAAGGGATTTGATTTAGGTCATACCTGAATGGTCTAGTGGTGTTGCCCACTTTCTTCAATTTAAGTCTGAATTTGGCAATCAGGAGTTCATGATCTGAGCCACAGTCAGCTCCTGGTCTTGTCTTTGTTGACTGTATAGAGCTTCTCCATCTTTGGCTGCAAAGAATATAATCAATCTGATTTCGGTGTTGACCATCTGGTGATGTCCATGTGTAGAGTCTTCTCTTGTGTTGTTGGAAGAGGGTGTGTGCTATGACCAGTGCATTTTCTTGGCAAAACTCTATTAGTATGGATGTGAGAGTTGGACTGTCAAGAAGGCTGAGCGCCGAAGAATTGATGCTTTTGAACTGTGGTGTTGGAGAAGACTCTTGAGAGTCCCTTGGACTGCAAGGATATCCAACCAGTCCATTCTGAAGGAGGTCAACCCTGGGATTTCTTTGGAAGGAATGATGCTAAAACTAAGCTCCAGTACTTTGGCCACCTTATGCGAAGAGTTGACTCACTGGAAAAGACCCTGATGCTGGGAGGGATTGGGAGCAGGAGGAGAAGGGGACGACTGAGGATGAGATGTCTGGATGGCATCACGGACTCACTGGACGTGAGTCTGAGTGAACTCCGGGAGATGGTGATGGACAGGGAGGCCTGGCGTGCTGCGATTCATGGGGTTGCAAAGAGTCAGATACGACTGAGCGACTGAACTGAACTGAACTGGGCTTAGTTGCCCTGCGGCATGTGGTATCTTCCTGGGCCAAGGATTGAACCCATGTCTCCTGTATTGGCAGGTGAATTCTTTACCACTGAGCCACCAGGGAAGACACGCCCCCACTGCATCCCAATTTTAAATGTTGGCTGTGTATTCGTGACTTTTATACCCATATTTCTATCCGTCATCTTTATCTTGAGCTCAGACTGAAGGATCTAACTCCTTGTTGGACATCTTTATTTTTCTGTCTAGTAGGTAATGTCACCTTAACAAGCCTGAATCAAATTTTTTTGTATTATTCTCATAAACCTTTTTTTTTTTTTAATGGGAGTCCATCTCAGAAAAATGATTCAAACCAAAAATTTAGATTTCTCTCCCTATCCTTCCCTCCATTCTGTCCCAAACTAGTCTGTTCCTAGATTTTGGTGATTTTCCCTATAAATAAAATTAAAAACTGCACACCCATTGCCATCTCTGCTCCTTCCATCTGAGCCCAGCGTACTGTCAGCTTCTGTGTGAGATTGACTTTCTTAACTAGCCCTACTGTTTGCCCTCTGAGTTCTTCAGTCCAGTCCTTTCTCTTTACAGCTCTGAGTGGTCTTTGCACGTCAGATTATCAGTGCTTTGCTGAAGTCATTTCAGTGGCTCCTGTCTTTATAATAAGGTTATTTGCTGTGGTGTCTGAGACCCTGTGAAAAGGCTCCTGTCTCCCTCTCACACTGCCCAGAGCCTCTGTCCTCTGTGTCATTATGCTTGTGTCACATAGGCCTCCTTTCTGCTCTGAACAACTCTACGCCTGTTCCTGCCCCCAGGGTCTTTGTGCTTCCTACTGTGCCCTCTGCTCAGGATGTCCTCCCTTGGTTCTTAGCCTGGCTGTCCTTATCCTTCAGATCTTAATTAACATGTCATCGCAGAGGGGACTTCTTTGGCCATCTTTTCCAAAAGCGCTGCACTTCATCCCAACTGTATCTCCCTGTTTATTTCCTTCATAGTACTACCTCAACACAAAATTATCTTGATGTTAATTTATCTTGTCCCGCTATTAATTTATCTTCTCTCTTTGCCTTGTAATTTGTTTCATGGCAGGGACTTTGGTTTTTGTTTACTCTTATGTCCTTACTTCCTGCAACAGTGCAATATTAGTGTTTAGTCAGTCAGATACTGGCTGAAACACCTCTCAAGTAGTGTTTTCCAGATTTTATTCATGGTATTTTTAGTGAGTAATTTTTGATCTCTAAGTACTTTTCTAAGTTCTATTAAATCCTTAAAATGTTGGATTATCATTTCGTGCATTATCATTTTGATGATGGAGTACCTGGAACACTAACTTAGTTAATATTTTAGTAGTACCTTTAATAGCATATTCATTTGAATGGAGTCTGAACAGTTGATATAAAAAAATTTCTTGTGAGTAAATGAGGAAGTTAAACGATTTAGATCATATTTCGTTGTTGACTTCTCCAAATGGCACAACAGTTAAAAATGAAAATCACTTACCCAGTACACTGTCAAATGAGTATTCGAGGGACCTCCTAAGTATTTAAAAAAAAAAAAAAGCCCAAAGGAATGCTATCAGTAGAGATTTCATAGGTATGTGCTAAAGTTAAGAAGCTACTTTAAAGGACATACAGGGTGGGTTGGTTGTACACATCAGAAAGTTCTACATAGGGTATTTTGGGTATTAAGATTATACCTCTAGGGATTCTCTTAGATTTCACAATAGTGCAGCATGTTTTTGTCAATATAGATTTAGAGAGACGTTGTTGTTCGGTCACCCAGTTTTGTCCGACTTTTTGCGACCCAAGAACTGCAGCATGCCAGGCCTCCCTGTCACTCACCATCTCCTAAAGTTTGCCCCAAGTTCATGTTCATTGCATCAGTGATGCCATCCAGCCATCTCTTCCTTGGACGTCCCCTTCTCCTTCTGCCCTCAATCTTTCCTAGCATCAGGGACTTTTCCAATGAGTTGGCTGTTCACATCAGGTGACCAAAATACTGGAGCTTCAGCTTCAGCATCCGTCCTGCCAGTGAGTATTCAGGGTTGATTTCCTTTAAGATTGATTGATTTGATCTCCTTGCTATCCAAGGAACTCTAAGGAGTCTCTCCAGCACCACAGTTCGAAGGCATCAATTCTTTGGCGCTCTGCCTTCCTTCTTTATGGTCCAGTCTCACAACTATATGTGGCCACTGGAAAGACCATAGCCTTGACTGTATGGACTTTTGTCAGCAAAGTGATGTCTTTGCTTTTCAACACACTGTCTCAGTTTGTCATAGCTTTCCTGCCAAGAAGCAACTGTCTTCTGATTTCATGGCTGCAGTCACCATCTGCAGTGATTTTGAAGCCTAAGAAGAGGAAATCTGTCCCTGCTTCTGCCTTTTCGTTTTCTGTTTGCTATGATGTAATGGGGCTGGATGCTATGATCTTAGTTTGTTGAATGTTGAGTTTTAAGCCAGCTTTTCCACTCTCCTCCTTCACCCTCACGAAGAGATTCTTTAGTTCCTCTTTGCTTTTTGCCTAGAATGGTATCATCCGCATATCTGAGGTGGTTGTTGTTTCTCCCACCTATCTGGATTCCAGCTTGTAATTCATCCAACCTGACCTTTCTCAAGATGTACTCAGCGTGTAAGTTAAATAAACAGGGTGACAGGCAGACAACCTTGTATTCCTTTCTCAATCCTGAACCAGTTAGTTGTTCCATACAGGGTTCTAATTGTTGCTCCTTGACCCACATACAGGTTTCTCAGAGTCAGGTTAGGTGGTCTGGTATTCCCATCTCTTTAAGAGCTTTCTACAGTTTGTTATGATTAACACAGTCAAAGGCTTAGTGTAATTGATGAAACAGAGGTAGATGGTTTTCTGAAATTCCCTTGCTTTCTCTATGATTCAGCAAATGCTGGCAATTTGATTTGATCTCTTGTTCCTCTGCCTTTTCTAAACCCAACTCGGTCGTTTGGAAGTTCTTGGTTCTTGTAATGCTGAAGCCTAGCATGCAGGATTTTATGCATGACCTTACTAGCATGGGAGATGAGTGCAACTGTCTGATGGTTTGAGCATTCTTTGATACTGCCCTTCTTGGGAACTGGGATGAGGACTGACTTTTTCCCGTCCTGTGGCCACTGCTGGATCTTCCAGATTTGCTGGAAAAGACTGTAATTTTTTTTAACTTAGGTGTTATCCACTAGCCCCCAAAACGTGGACTATATGGTGTTTCCATGAAGGAAAATAAAAATTTCAAATACTCCTTTTATGAACTGGTATAATAGAAAGTGTGTACCTTTTAGACCTCTTTTTGCATTTGTTTTTTCTATCCTAAGATTGAAAACAATTTTAAACATATAGTTTGTGATGTTTATTCTTCACAACATTTTCATGAAATAAAGTCTGTTCCAGATGAATTATTTTGTAAGCTTTCAAGAAACTGGAGCAATCTGTAGGTCACATGACTAGAACATAGCCACTCTGAAACTGGTAGAAGTTTTTCTTCTGTCCATAATGCCACATTCCTTCTACCAGAATTTCACTTTTTCCTAAGTTCAGTATCAGTATGGAAAAATTTGGTTTGTGCCATTAGTGTTTGTTATTTTTTTAAAGAGAAAACTGCCTTGTTCCTAGTTTCTGAAGTCTAAAAATTACTTATTTTAGCCTTGGAGGATGCAGCTGAGTTATATTTTACTATAGCATTGTACTTCATAGGTTTGCAAATCATTATATATTTGTTGGTTGATATGTCAGCTAATAAACCAACTATATTAATTATACTTCACTATAGTTTTGTACCTTTTACTATTAGGAAAAATGTTTCTCTGTTTATATTCATGTTGAGGTAGTACAGGAGTTTGACAGTAGAGTTTTTAATTTTGGCCTGTCTACTAAAAATTGTCCCTCTCCATCTGACACTACAAGAATTAAGTTGTTAGCCACTGACCTTCAACACACCCTGAGAGGAATTCAGGGTGGAGATCTAGAATGAGGCACTCAGTGCTCTTGGAAAAACTGGCAGTACAGGCCTTCAGATAGTTAGATACTTGGAGAAAATTTTATGAGCCCAATTTCTTGTATATTCTCACATCTGGAAAAAATCATTAATGGAGACATCTGCTCCGTGTGACTAGCAGCAGCCTTCTGCCAAAATGTGTGGCTAGCTACTCATATCCCCCCTTCACTAAAATCACATACATGCCAACCTTGCCCCCACCTCTTCAGAGGTGCCTGAAAGGCTGTCTTTCAGGTCGTAGTCCTCATTTTACCCAAATAAAACTTAACTGACAACTCTTACGTTGTTCCTTTTTTTTTCTTAAGTCAAAAGGCCCTTAAATTCATTCATTTGTGATGGTACTTTGGTTGGCATCTGTTTAATCTGGCTTGTAAACATTTGTGTTTATTATATATAAAAAGGTATGGGAGAGTTCAGAGGTAATAAACACATTGGATTGCTTTTAAAGAACTTACGGGAGACTGGTGGTCCAGTGGCTAAGAAACAAAACTGTGGACAGTGGTGGGGCGTGTACAGACAAGTATACAAAAGTCTATACAAAACAGAACATATTAAGTGTGATGGGAATACAAAACAGGATGAGAAATATTTAAAATGGAGGAATTTGGGAGAAACTTGTAGAGAAAGAAGAATTTAGAAGGCCTTCTTGAAATCCTTGTTTGGAAAGAGAAGTGTTAATTTTGGCAGAGAGGTAGAAAAGTGGAGGAAGTAGGGTGTGATTGAAACGTGTGAGAAGATGGTGAGCAGTAATGTTGGGTAAGTAGGGTAGTGTGAGATTTTAGAGGGTCTAAATACAGTTCTGAGTGCAGTGGGGAGTGATGCTGGGTTGTTGAATAGCATAACAATGATGACCCAAATATGTATCATTGATTAGATAATATTAATATTTTGTAGTGTGTTACTAAAGGATACATTATTAATGTATTTTGCATTATTGTGTGTTACATTATTAATGCATTTGTGTAGACTTTGACATCAGTTCAGTTGAGTTGCACTGTTGTGTCTGACTGTGACCCCATGGGCTGCAGCACACCAGTCCTCCCTGTCCGTCACTAACTCCTGGAGTTTACTCAGACTCATGTCCATTGAGTCGGTGATGCCATCCAACCATCTCATTCTCTGTTGTCCCCTTCTCCTCCCGCCTTCGGTCTTTCCCAGCATCAGGGTCTTTTCAAATGAGTCAGTTCTTCGCATGAGGTGGCCAAAGTACTGGAGTTTCAGCTTCAGCATCAGTCCTTCCAGTGAATATTCAGGACTGATTTCCTTTAGGATAGACTGGTTGGATCTCCTTGCAGTCCAAGGGATTCTCCAGAGTCTTCTCCAACACCATAGTTGAAAAGCATCAATTCTTCGGCGCTCAGCTTTCTTCACAGTCCAACTCTCAAATCTATACGTGACTATTGGAAAAGCCATAGCTTTGACTAGACGGACCTTTGTTGGCAAAGTAATGTCTCTGATTTTTAATAAGCTGTCTAGGTTGGTCATAACTTTGACATAGTAAAGATGCTTTGACAAGGTATGGTGACGAAAGCAGCTTCAAGGAGAGAATTAGCTCAGGGTGACTGCCTGTGGCAATATTTGAATGTTATGCCTATGGTTAGCTCTATTCTCACAATTGGATTATTTTTATATCTTAATACCTTCTATCAGGTCATTTGATCAGAAATTAAAATCCTCTTAGAATCCTGTGTTTAAGTTACTCAATAAGTATAATATTCTACTTTTTTTTCTGTAAATTAAACTTAGTGTCATAATTTAGCATATAAAGTTATTTAGCATGAACTATCATGATAAAAGAGATCTCTTCCTGGACAGTCAGAATTAAAGTAGTTGGAAAAGCTTTATAAACAGTCTTCATTATTAATGAAATCGTTTGTTGACTTAAATGTGTCTATGCTTTGTCAGATGTCTGATTCAGGAATGCATCTTAGCATGCCGTAAAACCCGTTTTAAAAATAGATATGAGCCACTCAGTGTCACGGAAAGGTTGTTGACATAGTGGAGAAACTGTTAAATGAGTTTGCGGACCAAAACTTACCTTTACATGAGGAAGGGTTGTGTTTCGTTTGTTTTTTTTTTTTAAACAAAATTGAAAGTTTATTTCTATAGGTCCATATGAATATAACTAAAGTATTTAGAACATTTTATTTACCTGGGGTAATGTTATAGTTGATTTTTGAAATTTATTTCCAAGGATAGCATGGTATAAACCAAAGCATATTAAAAAATGCTTTTCACATAATTTTCTTTGAACCAGGTACTGTTTTCCTAACTTGCATTGAAGCATTTTTCTTAAAAAAAAAAAAAAAACAAAACTATTTATATGTGACAATTTAAATATTCTTCAAATGTATTAAATATCCCATATTTAGTAGATTGAATAAAAAATTCTTTCACATTTTGTATATGAAATGCATGTTATTTACACTGGTGGGACATTAAGAAAAAGGATTTTTACTTTGGTAGATAATGTGGAATTTTCATCAGTAGAGATTGGGTGAGATTAAAGGACAGTAAAGTGAAAAATTGATATTGTCATACTTTTTGTAGAATTTTTTGTAATTTGCATTTGGTAAGGTGGGGTCAGAAGCCGAGGAAAAGGAGAGTTAAACCAGTTTGGAAAACATACACATGTCTTAACAGTTACAATGACTGTGTAATGTTTTAATGAATAGTCTACTGATAGAATCAAGGGAAAACCTCTAGGACAAAATCTGGTTACAATTAATGAAATATTCCCAGAGGCCTCCAGGAAAAAACAAAGGGGAGATTTTAAGTTAGTAAGGACAAGCTTCCTCCCAAAACCTTGGTAAGAGAAATGAAGGTAGTCACATTTGACTGAGGAAGTTCAGAGGATGTGAACTTTCAAGTCTCTAAATAATTGGTGTGTATATAGTTGAGAATTGACATTGCACCTTAAGATAATTAGGTGGTGGTGTTATTTAGTTGCTCAGTTGTGTCTGACTGTTTTGGAACCCTGTGGATTTATAGCCTGCCAGGCTCCTCTGTCCATGGGATTTCCCAGGCAAGAATTTTATTTTAAATGTCAATAAAAAGTGATTGAACTTTGTTTTCCTTCTTTAAACTGATTGCCATGTTTAAAAAAAATGAACTATTAATACTCCCTAGTTACTGAATTGGGGAACTTTAAAACATAAAATTAATAATATAATTGAGCATCTATATGTATTTGAAAGCATTTTATGTTATTGTATTATTTATTAGTCACAAGAATCTTATAGAAGATAGATAGGTACAGTTGTTCCTATTTTATAAATATAAGAAACTAGGTCATAGAGGTGAATGACCTCTTCAATATACATACTAGCTCGTGGAGCCATTTGAATCCTTGTCTTTTGACTCTGTGCTCCTCTTTTCATGATATGTGGGAATTTATGAGGTTTTCACAACATGGTTTACTTGAATTTGATCAATTAAAGATATAATCAGTATCTTAGGAAAGGTAATAAGTAATCTGGTCTCTAACACTATCATAAATATAGGCGGTCACAACATCGTAAATCAACTATATTTCAGTAAAAGTTAAAAAAAAATACAGGCAGTAAGTAAATTCTGCCTTAAATTTTAGAAGTTCATCTGACTATTTGAACTTGCCGGTAATTATTGTCATTATATTTGAATCATTATACACTCCTAAAAATGGAGTCTAAAAACCTCTGGTATTTTGTTTCCTCTGAGTGAACTTGGCCCTTGCACATCTGCGTATGCCAGGATTGGCTGAGGAGGGTGCTATTGACTCTCAGAATTTCCTTGAGATCCTGTTTGGCCTTGGATGATCCCAATTTGTAAAATGAATTCTGGGGCCAGTATCTGCATTTGAACCTGTTTAGGCTCGTCCTTAACACCTGCCAGAGGTACACTCCTGTGCCAGTATGGTATTAAAAACTAGAAAACTATTTCAGAGGTTACTGGAATCGTCTGGAATTAATTTTCTCTAGGGGTAAGGAACCATTAAGTTTAGTATCCAGAAGATGCTTATAAAATTGCCTGTGATGAATTTTTAAATATTAGCAAACTGAATACCTGAAAAGTCCTTAATATTAGTTATTCCTGTGTAATTAACTCTAATATTCGCTTAGTATTTAACATACATTAATTAGGTTTCTCCAGCTATTTGATCTCAGTTCAACTTTGTGTTACCAAGTATCAGGGAAAATTAAATGTGATTATAAATTTTGGCATGTCTGTCAAGCTATCCATTAGCAGCAGTAATTGATGCTAGTTCCTAGATAGAAGCTAAAACACAACTGATCTGTTACTGAGTGAATGGATTGATTCCTATCATATGTGAATTTATAAATGAAAATTTTCTTGTATACCCTGAAAATTCTGAAATTTATTTAAATGACTTATTTAAAAAATCAGCTATTTTATAAGAAATTTTAAATGTTCTATTCATGTAGAAAGATCCTTCTTTTATTATGGCAACTGATTTTTTGTTTACCTAAGAGAACCTGTTGCTAAAATAGTAATGAGGAAGGGTGTAATTTAAGTATAGTCATACACCCCTTGCTCTGCAAGTAACCAGAGTGCTATGTATGCATGTTGTTCAGTCTCCTTTTAGAAGGTGGAAGTCAAGAAGTCCTTTGTTTTTCTCTCTCTCGCACAGCCTAAAATGACGAATGTGTGATTTCAGTGGAATAAATGGCGTCCAAAGTCACAGATGCTATTGTGTGGTATCAAAAGAAGGTAAGTTGACAACCAGAGCTTTTACTTCTTAAATATGTTTATTTTAAAATGCATATTTTAAAAATTTGATGAGTTTGTGTCAGATATTACCTAAAATAAGAAAGGTGATGCTTAAAAATATTTTTCTCTAATTTTTACTCCACATTGTCAGAGTATCTAGATTATTTTCAGTTATAAACCACATTTCCAGGATTCCAGTTCACATTTTATGAAAGCGTTCCATTTTTTCTTGCATTAATTTTGAGAAGAGTAGGTTAACAGAGCTGTTATAATTTTATAACTATTTTACAAGGGTAACTATAGTTTGAATCTCTTTCTTGTAAGCTACAATTCAACAGCTGAATCTTTTCAGTAAAATAAACCTTTGGAGACTGTATTTTCCAAACTGAAATATTAAAATGTTTATCTTGACATTTTAGGAATAGTTGTCATAACTACTTAACTAGCTCTGTCATCCTATATGTTTCAAAATAAGCTTTACCAATTTAATGTTTCCTTTATAAAGTATAAGTTCCAGTGCCTTTTTTTTTTGAAGATACTCCTGTTTACTCCTGAAGAGTGTTGTTTATACTCTTTAAAATGTATTGTTGTTATATGTGGTATCTTAGATTTTTAACTTCTGTAGTGAATTATGTTTATTTTCACATTTAAAACATTTTTATGCCTTATTCATTAGGTCCCTATTAACAAAGGATAATTAGGTATTTAAAGCTTTTCCTTTGTCTGGGAAAATCAGGCAATTTTAAAATTTAGTAATAAATAAATGGTAATTAGCACACTTTAAAGATTAGACAAACCTAAGAATACAGTCTGTCTTTGAATATGCTATTTCTTTCTGGGTAGAACATACCACAGATAATTCAGTATCACATTTTTCTCATGAAGTAGTGAGTTGGATGGAGAAGGCAGTGGCACCCCACTCCAGTACTCTTGCCTGGAAAATCCCATGGACGGAGGAGCCTGGTGGGTTGCAGTCCAACGGGTCGCTAACAGTCAGGCACGACTGAGCGACTTCACTTTCACTTTTCATTTTCATGCATTGGAGAAGGAAATGGCAACCCACTCCAGTGTTCTTGGCCTGGAGAATCTCAGGGTCAGGGAGCCTGGTGGGCTGCCATCTGTGGGGTCGCACGGAGTTGAACACGACTGAAGCGACTTGGCAGCAGCAGCAATGAATTGGAAGTATTGGTGTTGATCACACTATTCAGTCTTTTATGTTTCTATATTAAAGTTACTTTTAAATTTCCAATAAACTTAAAGAACGCTGAATTAAGAAAACTGTTTTTGCAGATAGATCTTTGAAAGCTTTTCTGTTAATTTCTACTTATGAGAGAAATGCTTATCAAATCTGACTTTTTATGTGCAAACATTTCAAACTTCACTAAAGATCATTTATAGAAGGTATTAGCTTAACTGACCTCTTTTAAGATCAGAGAGTTTGAAATATTATATTCACATTCAGTAAGCACAGTAACAGGAGAAGGCAATGGCACCCCACTCCAGTACTCTTGCCTAGAAAATCCCTTGGATGGAGGAGCCTGGTAGGCTTCAGTCCATGGGGTCGCTGGGTCGGACCTGACTGAGCGACTTCACTTTCACCTTTCGCTTTCATGCATTGGAGAAGGAAATGGCAACCCACTCCAGTGTTCTTGCCTGGAGAACCCCAGGGACGGGGGAGCCTGGTGGGCTGCCGTCTATGGGGTCGCACAGAGTCGGACACGACTGAAGTGACTTAGCACCCTTAGCAAGCGCAGTAACACCCTTCTTATCTGAGGGTCTAACAGCTTTGGATGTGTGTTAGTTGCTCAGTTGTGTCTGACTCTTTGAGACCCCATGGACCACAGCCCACCAGGCTCCTCTGTTCAATGGAACTCTCCAGGCAAGAACACTGGAAAATGGATTGCCATTTCCTTCTCCAAAAGCTTTGGATATGTGCAACCAAAAAATTCTCCAGAGCAACCCTAATAGATACAACAAATTAT
This sequence comes from Aepyceros melampus, assembly GCA_006408695.1. Classification (NCBI taxonomy): domain Eukaryota; kingdom Metazoa; phylum Chordata; class Mammalia; order Artiodactyla; family Bovidae; genus Aepyceros; species Aepyceros melampus. The sequence goes on from SJXQ01001465.1 coordinate 13,850, forward strand.
ATCTCGCAAACGTAACCACATCATAATCACCAGAACCATTAACCAGATTTGATTTGCTTGATTGTTTTATTTTGCTTTTAAGTTTAATTTTCTTGAAGAATACATAGGAATACTTTGAAACATTACTTAATCTTTCAAGGCTTATTAAAAAAAAAATAGCACCTGTAAGTACCCTTTCCTGTCCTTATCCAGCCTCTGAGTTCTGTTCCCAGAGGTAGTTGTTTTAAATTCCTATGCCCTGAATACTTATTTAACCAGAATTTTTAGTCATTGGGAGGATGGAGGTGGGTTAGTGGGGAGAAATCATAAAAAAAGAAATCCTAATTATACAGTCAAAAATCAATAAGAAATCATCTATAATGTAATATACTGTGATAATATTTCCTTTCAGTGCAACAGTTTATATTTTTTGCTTGGTTTTTCTAGATCTTGAAAGTCTCTGATAGAACTGAAAAACTTTTGTTATAGTCAATCACATTCGGGTATTCTACCAATTTCTTTTTTTCCTTCTTGGGAATGACCTTCTTAGAATCCTCTGTCCACCTGCTGCATTCTTTGGTGGATTGTTCTCAAGTCATGCCTGTCACTTGCCATTTTGCTATTTTCTTTTATCATCAGCCTGAGAGTTCCTTTCACTGCTCTTAGATCATACAGATTTGTTTTCCTTTTAAATATATCCTAGTAAAAAGAAGTCCTTTCAGAGGTGTTCATGTTTCATTGAAAAAAGAAGGCTTGAGTACTAAAGCTTGATATCCCTGATTATTTGACTATGGGCAGATGATTTGATTTTTTGAATCTCATTTCTCTGAATTAATTAGATAATGATTCAACAACCTCTTTTCAGTCATGTATCTTTTTGAAATTGTGATGAAATTTCCAGTTTCCAGGTTCTTATTTCCAGAAAAGTGTATGTAAGGAGCAAACAAAATTTTACATCTGATTCAAGCCCCAAATGAAGAAGTCCTGGGTTAGGTGATTTTGTTTTAATATTTTAGCATTCTTTGATTTTGTGTCTGTCATTCAGTAGTTACTCATGGTATATACTAGGAGGTATCACTATAAATAAAAACCAGGAAATTTCAACTTCATTTTCTTGAATATTTCTTTGCTTGTAACTCACTTTAGAGTCACCTTTTTAACTGGAAAATGGTGACATTTTCATAATTTTGTTTTGAGTAATGAAAACGAGCTACCCTCAAAGACCATTACTTGATTTATGGACTGCTGTGAACATGAATTCTAATATCAGATGGGAAATTTCCAGGAGGAAAATAAGTACAAATAAATTGGTTTTAAGTATTAAAATGTATGTTGACGACCTAGGTAAATATCTGTTAAAAAAACTTTTAATAAATTGCATGGTTTATTTTGAGATTTTAAAAGTTCACTAGTATCTAATTCTAAACTTCATTTTGTACTGTCATAGCCATCTATAGTGGTGAATTTGAAAGTTCCTGTTGAAGCAAAGTGATTTTCACTGTTAATTTGGAAGACTCATTTAACCCTCAAGAATGGTAATAGAAGAAACTGGAATAGTTTTTGATTAATATTGGGCTTTTGAACTTTTTTTTTTTAATAATACAGTGTTTTTCTTTCACATTTCTCCTTTATTGTTCCTGAGAAGATGGGATTATTTATCTTTCAGAAGGCATCCTAAATAGAGGCTTAAGTTATAAGAGTTCAAAGATAATTGACACACTAAGTATTTTTTTTTAAAAAATATGACCTGTAGAGTTCTATTGTAAATATGTAGATCATATTATGAGAGAATGAAGGTATGTTTTCGGGAAATGAATATGTAAAAGCAGAGTGGCCCAGATAAAACTCCAAATTTTAAGGAGGCACTAGTGACACTGTATAGAAATAGTAAAAGAGGGAACTTACTTTTAGAACGAGGAAGAGCTATATACATCTTGGTCATTGCTTTTATGGAGTCAGTAGCCAGCAAGAAAATTTGAATGAATTATGTTTAATAGCTTTTAAATATGAGCCAACAGTGGAATTTATTTAGTAGTTTAAATGAGAAACTGGCCTTAGTATCATGAACTTGATTGATAACTACTGTCCACTATTGATAGTTAGGAACATTAAATTCTCTACCATTTTAGTAAAGTTCAGTTGTGTATACTTGTGTGTGTGTATATGTGTGTGTACTAAAGACATATGTAAGGCATTTCAGAGCAATAACTTGCCCAGGGTCACACAGATGGTTGAGAAGTATTAAGTCTCAGCTTTCATTTCCAAAAACTTGTGCTATTATTTGCAGTAAGACAAATCCAACTCAGCCTATCTTTAGCAAAACAAGGGACATTTTTTGTATTTAAAGCTAAACTATGAAAAGTGGTGAAATGCATCCAGGGTTGACTGAATTCTAAGAACAGAGCTTCATCAGAGGTGTCTTATCTCTCTCTTTCCTACTTTGAACGGACTTGTTTCTTCCTGCCACATACATGCAAAAAACTTTTCTTGCTGTAGAAATATGCCCAGAGGTGCCTCCACACTCCTTTTAGCTCCTTGAGGAGGATGTGTGGAGGACTGGAATACAGTGAGTTTCCTACCAAAACTATTCCCAACCCTTTTTCCCTGTTGGAAGAACCTCTATTTTGTTAGGGAATTATTATAGAGCGGTGTGGCCTGGGAGCATGTATCTAGTCTCAAAGGGCATGAATCCTGATCAGTCTAGCCAGTCTGGAAGTCTATTTCCATTGCCTGTGATTGGCTTAGAAAGACGCACATATTCCGTTTCTGGATGATGAGATATGAAAACTTCTGAGGAAAATCTTTCATCTCTTAAGAAGAGACCCAACAATAATAATAGCAAAAGCTATATAACATTTATTATGTACCAGGCATTTTCTAGGTGATATATATAAATATATAATTTAACATAAATGAATGAAAAGAGATACAGGGTCTGATTCCTGTCTCTGTATGTTTTGGGTGAATCTCTGATGCCTGAAGCTGAGCAAGTTGTAGCAAACTTGCTCCCCAGAGGGGAAGAGCAGGCAGAGTTGAAAGATGGAAAGAACCTGAATTTTTCAGGATCTTTTGAGCCATGGAATTAACTAACTCTGGAAATATCTTACTTTGAAACCTCTTATTGTATGAGATACTATCCTCTCATTTTTTTCAGCTACTTGAAGTTTAATTTCCTTGCAGCTGAAGGCATGCTAAATAATTACCAAGAAATGATTTCTGATGGTATGTGGTTTCCTGTATAGTCTTTTTTTTTTTTTTCTCCTTGAATGGTTATAGCAGTAGATACAAGATTAACATCTACCAAAATAGAAGTCCTGAGCCTCAGACCAATGGATTTATCACATTTTCTCTCTCTCTTTTTTTTTTCTTAAACCATATTCTTAGAGGAATGATTAAATTTTCATGTAATTTTTAAACTACTGTGCCATATAGTATGATGTGATTAAAAGAGCATTTATATTTGATTTTGTGCCATTGGTTAGCTTGTAATATTGAGTGTGTTACCTAATCTGTGTGAGCCTCAGTTTCTTTTAATCTGAGGAGATTAATGCCGCTTCTGTGTGCCTGAAAGGCTTGTGAAGCAGTAAACCAACTTTAAATATAGTTTTTAAAAAGGCTTTTATTACCAGTTTATGAGTTGTTCAGTAATATGCAGTATCACTCTTAAAAATGATTTGAGTTTGAATTTTATTTACAAAGAAGAAACTATGCTATGCAGTGATCAGTTCACTCCACCCTGAGGTTAGCTTCAGCTCTGACCCTTGAGTTATTTAGCTGATGTTTCCCCTTTTTGTTGAAGCTAGTTCAAATTGGACTGTTACTTGTAAAAGAGTCCCAACTAATGTATAGAGAATATATAAATTTTATTGAGGTATGATACATACTCAGAACCACACAGATTATAATTTATTTTATATATTATATATTTATATATATATTTACAAACTGAGCAACTGCTTGTGTTCAAGACTGTTTGTTTGCTGTTTACAAAATAGGACTCAGATCAAGAAAGAGAATGTTACTAGCTTTACAAAACCTTCAGGGTCCCTTTTAGTCACAGCCTGACCCTTTTGACCAGTGTATGAGGCAGTATGTCTTCATGGTAACTACAACACAGGTTTGGGGGTTGGCAAAAGATTTTGAATTCTTTTTCTTGAAAGCATGTATGATTCTGAATAAGTTTTGTCTCTGAATTTCACTTTCATGATATATATAAACATTGTCCTTTATATTTGCATGTCTGCATGCTAAGTTGCTTCAGTCATGTCTTTTATATTTAGTTGAGGATTAATTGATGACATAGGTGAAGTGTTAGCAAAGTGCTCTTCACAGGCAAGCCTTCAGTGAATGAGAATTATTTCTGTTATTATTGCTTCATACTCTATGCCCTGATCAGAGGATGTCCCCCTAACTTATTTCAAGTGCTTTATTTCATGGATTCTGAAAATTCTCATGAGGCTAAAAAGATTCTTATTTGTAAATAAGAAACCTGAAATGTCAGTCTTCTGATACCCAGTATTAGAACAGTAGGTATTTAGTTGATATTTAACAGCCATACAACAGAGACATGATTAAGTGTAATTTATAAACCTCAACTTTCTTTGCTTCAGTCACTGCTCATTTTTTCCACCATTTCCTTTTCAAAGTCACTTTCTTGCCAAAAATAAAGATTTTTCCTAGCAGAAATAGATTGGTTAGTTTAGTTACTGAAATATTTACCTTTTCACTTAGGACTTTTCTCCCCTATTTTGGTCATGAAGTTCTTGAAATTTTCCATTCTCACAGTCTCTCCAGTTTGGGTGCTTCTAAGGTAAATAATTTGAGTTTGAATTTTATTTACAAGGAAGAAAGAAACTATGCAGTCGTCAAAACAGTTTGACTTTAGAGATCATCTAGTTCCTGTTAAACTTTTTGCTTTACTGATAAGAAACCTGATGCCTGTAGATCTAATAACTTGATCATAGTCATGAATTAATGATAAAACCAAAACTCAAGTCTGCTGACTTTCAGGCCACTCTTTTCTCCTGTACTAAGGTTGCTTTGAAAAACACACTGAAGAAACTTTTATGAAATTCATTTGTTGAATGTGAACTTTAAAAAAAAACTTCTAAAAAAAGCTTCATTTAATCTGTATGTAAACCTTAACAGAAAGCTGAGCGCTGAAGAATTGATGCATTTGGACTGTGGTATTGGAGAAGACTCTTGAGAGTCCCTTGGAAGACTGCAAGGAAATCCAACCAGTCCATCCTAAAGGAGATCAGTCCTGGGAGTTCATTGGAAAGACTGATGTTGAAGCTGAAATTCCAATACTTTGGCCACCTGATGTGAAGAGCTGACTCATTTGAAAAGACCCTGATGCTAGGAAAGATTGAGGGTGGGAGGAGAAGGGGACGACAGAAGATGAGATGTTTGGATGGCATCACCGACTCGATGGACATGGGTTGGGTGGAATCCAGGAGTTGGTGATGGACAGGGAGGCCTGGCGTGCGGCGGTTCATGAGGTTGCAAAGAGTTGGACACGACTGAGCAACTGAACTGAACTGAAACCTTAATAAAGAATGTTTTGTGTTCCCCAGCTCCCCTTACAGCTTCTGTCCTTGCTCATCCCTCTTACTGTTCCTTGGCTTCCAGTTAGAAAGGACTATGCCATTGTCTTTCAGTTCAGTTCAGTCACTCAGTTGTGTCCAACTCTTTGCGACCCCATGGACTGCAGCACTCCAGGCTTCCCTGTCCATCACCAACTCCCAAAGCTTGCTCAAACTCACGTCCATCGAGTTGGTGATGCCACTCAACCATCTCATCCTCTGTCGTCCCCTTCTCGTCCTCCTGCCTTCAGTCTTTCCCAGCATCAGGGTCTTTTCCAGTGAGTCAGTTCTTCGCATCAGGTGGCCAAAGTATTGGAGTTTCAGTTTCAGCGTCAGTCCTTCCAATGAATACTCAGGACTGACTTCCTTTAGGGTTTACTGGTTTGATCTCCTTGCAGTACATTGTCTTTATTGCCTCTTTAGCCATTGGTCCTCGAGTTGCTTCTGCCTCTGCCCTTCTACTGGAAGTACTCAAAGGTCAGAGGTGAGAATAAACCATTATTATAACAACACCTAGTGCTTCTTGTGGATTTACTGGGTGTCAAATACTGGGCTCAGTGCTTTGTTTATATTAAAGGGAGAAACCTGGAGAATCATAAGGCCATGCAGGACTTGCAGATGTTTTTGGCTTAGTTGGATAAATTTTTAAAAATCAAGTCAACATTGAAAGAGCAGAATATTTCAGATAAAAATCTGAACTTAGGGAATATACTGTCGAGTTTGCTACAGTCCTCATGCTGAATATATGTGCGCTTGGACCTATCTCACCTCCCATTTATATCACCTGTCTGACCCCTATAGGAACATGGTGTACTGTCTGTACTTTACATGAATATTCAGGGCTTTTTAAAGGTAATTTCTTTTGTGAGAGTGTTTGAAGGGTGTCAGCTTTTTTAAAAAAAATAAAAGAATTAATATACATAGGTATTGATTTAACATTAATGATTGATGATGATAATGAAGGTGCTTAGCACTGCCACATATTTAAGTAGCATCTGTTTTTCAGAGTGCTTCCATATTATATATTTTCATTGGTTTACTGTGATAATGAAATGGATTAACTTGGTGGCAATATCAAGATACTATAAGTTGCATAAGATTTCTAGGACTTTCATAATTGACCACAAACTGGATGGCTTAAAACCACAGAGTTGTATTTTCCCAGTGGTTCAGGTGGCCAGCAGTTCAAAATCAGCATCAGTATGGTTGGTTCCTTCTGTCGGGAGGCTCTAGGAGAGAAACTGTCCCTGCCTCTGGTGTAGCTTCTCTGCAGACACAATCCCTGATGTTCTTTGGCTTGTGGATGCAGCATTCCAGTCCATGCCTTCAACTTGACTTTGGCTTCTTTACTCTTTCTGTACTTTCTCTTCTGTTCCCTCTTGAGAATAATGGAATGTTGTTATTAATAAAAATTTGGATACTTAAAGGTTTGGTTAATAGTTTTACATTGGACATTTCTATATCTGTTAAAATAGAAAGACAGCATCAAAAGAAGGGGGCAATTTTCTTTTGTATTTTTGATAGCTCTGTATTTGTTGCATTTAGTTGCTCTCACCTTTGATCTTTGCTTTAATTTCTAGAACAAATAGTTTTTTTTTTTTTGAAATGTCATTCTTTATCTGAGATAATTTGAAATACATTTTTTCATGATTAAGGAGAGGTATTTTAGGAAGGAACAAAACAAATGATGCGCTAAAAAGTAGATGGACTAGGATAATTTCTTAAGTTTAATACAGCCTAATTTTATATAGTAACTGTGAAGAATGAACCATACTATTTGATACATTTTCTGATACATTTCTTCAAATAGCCAAACTTGTTTTTAAAAAATTGACTTTTTCCAAAAATTCTTTTACTGCAAATGGTATAGAGATGATCACTTTCTAATATTTTCCTGAATTTGGTTGTTGTTAATTGTGTTCATTGTGATTTGGTATATAATACATTGTAGTTTACCTGTGCTCTTTTCTCATGAATTTTCACTTCTTTGGCCTTATCCTTATTTGTTTAATCAGTTAGTAGAATTGTAGGTAAATTCATTGCACAGGGCCCTCCATATCCCCAGGTTGTGCATCCACAAGTTAAGCCAAACTCAGGTCAAAGATGTTCAGGAACAAAAAAAATTCACAAAGTTCCAAAAAGCAAAATATGATTTTCCCAAGCACCAGCAACTACTTACATAGCATTTTACATTGTATTAGTTATTGTAAGTAATCTAGAGATGATTTAAAGTAAACGAGAGGATGTACATAGGTTAAATGCAAATATTATGCCCTTTTTGTAAGGAACTGGAACCAATCTCCTGTGGATACTGAAGGAGGACGTCTTTGAAGCAAAACGTGAGGGAAGGTTCAAGGAAGTTTCTCTTTGGGTAAAAATTCAAGTACTCCTGTGAGCTGATTCTGCCAATAGCTTTTTCAGTGACTCAGAAACTCTTATTTCTTTCTGGTTTCTTTGTTTTTTTGTTTGGCCTGAGGCTGTCACTCTTTGAGGTTGCCTTGTGTTAGAACCTTGTTTCTAAGGATTCAGAAATGTAGAGAGGGAAAAAGGTACCTTAGAAATTAACCTTTTTCAGTATCTTTATTTCACTGATGAGGAAACTGAGACACTGAGAGATAAGATAACTCAGCAAGGTCTTGCTTTTATTTATATGTTTGTCTTTACCTAGTCTAGAGAGCTGTCAACCATACTATGAATTATTGAATTTCACTTTTTGAAATAGTAGAGTCAGCTCCCTTGGATGAAGCAAATGAAAAAAAATGGAAAAAAAAAAAAAAAACCTGTACTGTTTCCTAGCAAAGTCCTTCTGAGCTGCTACATGGTAATGTTTACACACTCCAAGGGGATCCATATTCAGTCCTCCTTAGTATTGAAGTACTAAGTTCACAAAAACAGTAATAATAGGAAATTATTATTATTAAAGTTTTGAAGTATCTTTCCCTGGGTTCAGATATTATGAATACATAAACATGCAATTGCTTAATATTTTATGTTTGTCCTCTTTAGAAGTTGAGTATTTGGTGATAGAAGGTTTTTGGTTTTGTTTTGCAAATATTCTGGTATGCCAGAACTAGGAATATCTACAAAGTACATAACTTCTTTGAAATATTGCAGTTCTCTTTTTTGCTTATGACTTTTTTTGGGGGGGAGGTAGGTGAAATATTTATTCCTTTAAAAGGAAATATTCATTTGCCTCTCCTCACAGATTATGAGGAGATCTAGGAAACAATGTTATTTGTAGAGAGCTGAAGTTTTTCAGTGATTAAAGCTTATACCTGTAGGGAGTTGGTAAGAAAAATATTAATATTTTATGACATACTAGAAAACTAGTCTCTAATCTTTTTCATTTTCTGATGAATAGATTTAAAATAGAAATGTTAGTCAAGGATATAAGTTTGCCAGTTATATTCCAAATATCTTACAGTCAGTTTATCTTTAACCATGGTAACAGACAGAGTGGTGAAATAAGTTGGTAGGTTGCCACTGACAGCCTAAAATTAGGCAAATGTACCAGTTTTTACAAGGCCTGAAGTATCTAAAACACTGTGTTAAATTAACCTGCTCTGTGTTTATAGTTCACAAAGAATGACATTTATAAATGCTGTTTAGCAGGGTAACTTACAAACTAAATTGCCATTTGCCAAATGGAACATGGAGTTTATTCAAAAGAGGGCCGTTGATTCAATACCAAGGATTGATTCACGAGAATAAAAAGGTAGAGAGGCTATATTGCCTAAAAATTTCCTATTTGATTTTTTGCCCCAAATACAAGCTGGAATCAAGATAGATATGCAGATGACACCACCATTATGGCAGAAAGTGAAGAGGAACTAAAAAGCCTCTGGATGAAAGTAAAAGTGGAGAGAGACAAAGTTGGCTTAAAGCTCAACATTCACAAAACGAAGATCATGGCATCTGGTCCCATCACTTCATGGGAAATAGATGGGGAAACAGTGGAAACAGTGTCAGACTTTGCTTTTTTGGGCTCCAAAATCACTGCAGATGGTGACTGCAACCATGAAATTAAAAGACGCTTACTCCTTGGNCCCACTTGACTTCACATTCCAAGATGTCTGGCTCTAGATTAGTCATCACATCATCATGATTATCTGGGTCGTGAAGATCTTTTTTGTACAGTTCTTCCATGTATTCTTGCCACCTCTTCTTAATATCTTCTGCTTCTGTTAGGTCCAGACCATTTCTGTCCTTTATCGAGCCCATCTTTGCATGAATTGTTCCCTTGGTATCTCTAATTGCCTTCTACTTAAGCATCTTTGCTTTCTGTAATAACATTTTTGGTATAATACAATTCTGGTAGTAATTGATAGCAAAAGAAATAAATGATAGTTGAAGTGAAGAGATTGCCAGGAAACCTCTTTGCTTATGATTATTCCAATTTATTCTATGATTTAAACTTGTTTCCCAATTAGGATACAGTTATCCCCCACTTGTTGAAAGTGTGGTGTGCACCACTTGGTTTTACAAAAGGCCTACATTGGGTTTGTTGCTACCCACCCCCCCCAAAAAAAAAAAAATCCAAAGAGTGTTTTCACTTTTATGAAAAAAGGTGAAAAGTGAAAATAGCAGCCAGCGTTTGTTTTGCAGTGAGTGAGCTTTTCAAGGGGCCGCACACAGCCTGAGCGGCAAGAATGCACCACTGCAAGAATGCACCACTGCTGGGGGCCAGCGTGAGGAACTCCGCCCGTGGCAAAGGTCTTGAGGAAGGAGGCTTGGAANCGCTGAATTCCCATCTGGCACTTGGGTCCTCACCAAGCCTACTAATTTCTGCCTGGGCTTCTAAGATCGGACAGGGGAGGCCTCAGTACCTCCTCTCCTTCGGGAGAACGGAAAGACACCTATGGCCTACGTAGGTGGTGATTGGTATTCCACATAAACTAGGTTATTCACCTCCTTTTTTCTGCTAATTTCCTAATCTCTCTATATCTGTAATTGAATAAGTTCTTTCGTAGTACGCCGACTCCGTCTCCACCTTCGAATCGCCCTGGATCCACCGGGGCTGGACCCCGGCACACGACCAAACTCCTTCCCCAGGAACAACGTGAAGCATCCTAGCTGCCACTGCTTTGAACTGTGTCTTTGAGCATTTGTGCTTTATCTCAATTTATTTTGTGCCTCTGTTAGCAAGATGTGTCCTCTTTATTTTTCATTTTAAGCCATTTTGGCCTATAAACAGTTTCATAGGAGTGCTCTAATTTCAGAAAGTGGGAGAAACCCTATCTTAACTTTGAATACTACCATTTTAGGTCCTTCTCTTGCCCCCAAAACTAGAACTATAGGGCAGTATTTTAATTATTGGATCAAAAGGCTTCCATGATTTGGCTTGGGCTTCCCTGGTGGCTCAGACAGTAAAGAATCTGCCTGCAATGTGGGAGACCTGGGTTCAGTCTTTGGGTTGGGAAGATCCCCTGGTGAAGGAAAAGGGGTACCCACTCCATTATTCTTGCCTGGAGAATCGCATGTACAGAGGAGTCTGATGGGCTCCAGTCTGTGGAGTCTCAAAGAGTCAGACATGACTGAGCTGCTGACACTTTCCACTATTATTTGGTGTCTCATATGATTTTTAGTGTTCTAAAACTGATTCAGTAGTGTTAAAGAGTTTGTAATTTGGTAGTTGTTACACATTCAAAGGAGTTGCTAACTCATGCCATGTCTTCATACCACACCTTTTTTTCTGACATTATCATCACTCATAGTTTATATTGTGTAATGAAGTGATTTAACTTCTTCATTTGATCCTCATCATTAAAGTTACCTGAGTGTCTGACAATTATAGGAGTGTGTGTGTATGTATGTAATGGACAGTCAGAAACATTGGACAATATGTTGATTAAAATAAGACATTGTGAAAAAGCAAGAGAATAGGATAAGAGAGCATATAATTGGAGACGTAATGGGAATTTGCTATTGAAGATACATAGCAGGTTAGAAACAAGGCTTTACATAGGAGCAGTTTTAAGGACTCAGATATTCCTAGGCATTCAATAGCTAAATTTGTTTGAGAGACAGTATTTATGAGCAAAAAACAGTGAAAACCTATTTGATATTCAAAGCATTGAGAGCTTTTCCTTTAAATAAAATAGTTTTAAAAAGTTAACCTACATATCCATTGACAGTTGAATGGATAAAGAAGATGTGGTGTTTATTTATACAGTGAGTCATTAGCCATGAAAAAGATTGAAACAATGCTATTTCAGCAACATGGATGGATCTAATGATTATCATATTAAATGAAGTAAGTCAGACAAAGACAAATATCATATGATATCACTTAAATATGGAATCTAAAACAATACAAATGAACTTTTTTGTAAAAGAGAAATAGACTTGTAGACATAGAAAACAAACTTATTGTTACCAAAGGTATACATTAGTAGGTTGGGATTAGCATATACATAACTACACTACATAAAATAGACAGACAACGAGGACTTACTGTATAGCACAGGGAATTACATTCAATATCTTCTGATAACTTATAATGGAAAAGAACTTTAAAATGCTGATGTTCCTATAGAATGTTAGGCACTTTTCTAAACACCCAAACAGTGGAGGTATTTGTAGGTCAAGGAAGAGCAGTTAGGCAGTTAGGAGGTAGCTAAAATTTGAAAGTGGCCAAAATATTACATATTTCTCAGTTAAAGAACATATTGTCTGATTAAAATGCCTTCTCTGTTAGACACGTGTTACTACTGAACTTGTTAATATTTTGTATGGCATTATAATGTAGTTATTGTCTTCCTGATTTTTCACAGAACTGTATTTGAACTTGGCCTTGGCATTTAATTTTTTGTAGAAAAAATAAATATACAAGAGAAACAGCTATCAAGGTTAGGTGATTTAGTCAAGTCTGTGTAGTATGTGTGAGTCAGAAGTAGCATATAACCTTTGGAAAACTTGTCAAGTTTTTTTTTTTTTTTTTTTTTTTAAACACAGCTCTGCAAATTATTCTTGATCTATGACCTGAAGTCTTGAGAAGTTCATTCTTCTCTTCAGTTTGTTTCACTTCTCTTTTGCTCTGTCACGACTGACCATAGATTATGTTTCTTTCAAGGGAAAAGCTTGACCCCAGCAGCATGTGTTCCAGTCTTCTATCTTGCCAGATTTCAGGGTGGAATAAAGTGAGGCTTTGGGTCAGAAAGAATTCTTCCCTTCTGAATTCCTTTCCTGTCCCTTCTAGTGCCCTGCCACCACCCCGATTTCATGATGCTTCTGAGGTCCTATGCACATATCCCAGGATGCTGTTTTCAGAGACAATTAAGCCTGAATTTATACGTAAGGATAGTTTGTTAATGGCGTTATATATCACTAAGCAGAACCCTGAACATCTCCTGAAACACCTGTGGTTAGTTTTAAAGGCTCCTATCTCATAGTTTTCTTCAATAAACCAGGCAGTCTGTTTATGTAACTATTGGTCTGCTCTGGTATTATTTTCAAAACAAAATGAAAACGGAACCAAAGGGAACTGATGTTTCCACTTTAGAGCAATTTAAATGCTTGTAATTGAAAATGCCACTTAAACCTGGTTTAAAACAACAACAGAAAGGATCTCACAAGGTATTCTGTTACAGCAAATGTTTGCCTCCTCTCATCCATGAAATCTTTGAAGAAAAGTTGAATACCCAGTAAAACAAGCCATCATTTTCTTTTTTATATTTTTATAGCAATATTCTGCATCAGCATTCTGCTATTTGTAAGAATTTCAGCCTTCAAAAACCTTCTACTTTTAACCACTGCTTCTGCAAGGTTTATTAGAGTTTCTACACCTTTAAAATCTGGAGCTGTTTAGTAGCATACTGTGGTTGTAATGGCATGCTTTTTTGAGTTGGTCTGTTGTACATGCATTATTTTATTTTCCCTGACTTTAGAACTGTGGGGTATATATTCCCATGCCCATATTCTTGAGTCATCTTGAAATAAAAACACTTGGATGTTCTTGGATCCTCTTTGTGATCAAGTTAAGCATGGTCAGACTCCATGCTTCCATTGCAGGGAACTAACATCCATCCCTAGTCAGGGAACTAAGATCTCTCATGCTACATGGCACAGCCAATAAATTAATTACTTTAAAAAACAAACAGAAAACAAAACCCACCACAGTTCTTTTTAAAGAGAAACTAATGCATTGTTTTGTACCTGAAAACAAAATACTGCCAAAATAATTATTAAACATATTGGTACCTGTGTCTGGGAAATCCCATGGGCAGAGGAGCCTGGTGGGCCATGGTATATAGTACAAGAGTTTTACGTGACTTAGCTGCTAGGGTTTCCCTGGTGGCTCAGATGGTAAAGAATCCGCCTGCAATGTGGGTGACCTGAATTTGATCCTTGGGTTGGGAAGATCCCCTGGAAAAGGGAACGGCTACCCACTCCAGTATTCTTGCCTGGAGAACTCCACAGATAGAGGATCCTGGCAGGCTGCATACATTCCATGGGGTTGCAGAGTCAGACACGTCTGAGCGACTTTCAGCATTCACTAATAGCTGCTAAACAATAACAACAAAACCTACTATTTATTGATTTTGGTTATTGTTTCACTGAAGAGTAAGCAATGTACTGAAATAGTTACATATTTAAAAAAACAAATGTTGATTGAATTAGCCAGTCATTCTGAATTATCATATTAGAGCAGAATTACTCCTATGGAATCTATATTCTGATACTTACCTTTTATAATTTTAAGAAAAATGATTGAATTCAGAATTTAAGAGAGTAAGGGAAGATAGTCATCTCAGTTCAGCACTACCATTAGGACTAACCATTCGGTTCTTGCTTACCTGCTGCTGCTGCTGCTAAGTCACTTCAGTCATGTCTGACTCTGTGAGACCCCATAGACGGCAGCCCACCAGGCCTCCCCATCCCTGGGATTCTCTAGGCAAGAATACTGGAGTGGGCTGCCATTTCCTTCTCCAGTGCATGAAAGTGAAAAGTCAAAGTGAAGTCGCTCAGTCATGTCCGACTCTTAGTGATCCCATGGACTGCAGCCTACGAGGCCCCTCCATCCATGGGATTTTCCAGGCAAGAGTACTGGAATAGGGTGCCATTGCCTTCTAGGACTTAATAATCATGCTTTACAGAGACTGATGGCAGTTTCGGTTAAGTATGTGTGACTTGGTCTACATGTTAAAGGATTTTAATTTGCAGGGTATTAGTATATCATAAAGTGGTTTTTAAAATAAAGAAGTCACAGGAAAGTGATGAAAAAGAACAGTATTTCAAGGAACAAAGAAATTAGAATAAATAAGATTAACATGTAAGAGAGAATAACAGAAATGAAGGTACTTACAGAACAGCCCCAGATACAGACTGGATGTCTGGGCATTTCTTTCTCTCTGCTAGAAAATGTGTAAAAGCATGTACATCCTTAAAAAGTCTTTGTAAAAGTCACACCTTTAAAAAATGATTTAATATTTTTTTACCTCCTTTATTTCTATCTTTAAAACATTATCAGCTTATCAATTTGTTGTTTCTTGAAAAGAGATTTTAAAAAGAATGGGTAGAAAAGAGGACTTGTGGGTAGAAAGATCTTGTGAGTCAGAAAATACTTTCTTGAATTTACTCATGTCTTTGCCTGTCTCTGGTCACTGTCTCCAGTCTCTAAATTGTAATTATCTGAAGTAATTTAATTTATCAGAATTCTAATTTTCAATTAATGCTTATAATGAAAACTCTTAAACTATAGGCTTTTGACCCATTTCAGTGTCCTCTTGAATATAGGAAATTGAGTGGAAAATGGAGATAATAGGAGGCAAGAGAAAAGAACTTGGTTAGGAACAGTAAGAATGGTTTGTTCATCCCATCCAAGTAAAGGTGTATTCAGAGAACTTTCCAGCATGTAAGAGTAATAGGCACAAGCTACAAGGAATTCTACTTCTTGATGCTTTTTCTGTGTCTTCAATTGCTTTCTGACTTTATTTTTCAACTTACACCTTAATCTAAATGGGTAATTGTGGTCTACCTGCTTATGAATTTTTGCTTCTGTATAATATTGACATTTTTTCTTTAAAAATAACTCCATAAAGAGTGTGTCAGTTGAGAGTTTTTTCCTGAATGTACCAGGCTCTAACAATTATGTTAGTTTAAAATGAAAGATCCCCTAGGGTCATTGCCCTAGGTTTATAAACTTTAGTAGTGGATCAGAATCATCTAGAGGGATTTTAAAAACAGATTGTTGAGTATCGAGTCCATATTTCTGAATCAGTAATTCTGAGGTGAAGACAGTTGGCATTTCTATCAAGTTTTGAGATGGTGCTAAAACTGCTGATCCTACAAGCATTCTTTGAGAACCACTGCCATACAGCACTGGTGCAGAAGTATGAGACAGAGCTGGATCTAATCTGTGTTTAATGAACAACTTGTTGTTTGTAATTCAACAATTTTACTTGTTGGATGGGCTCCAACAATGATCATTTAATGTAGTACTGTTTTTATTTTATTTTTATAGATTGGAGCATATGATCAACAAATATGGGAAAAATCTGTTGAACAAAGAGAAATCAAGGTAACGAATTTATTTCATGTATTCTATAAATTGATTATTAACCATAGTTAATATCTTTCTGCAGACCTTTTAAGGTACAAATTAATATTACTCATTCTGTCCACACTTTTATATAACAAAGTAAAGTCTTTTATGATGGTATATCATGTGTCTTTACCTCTGATTTTTCTTTTTGGGATCTTTAGCATCTTTCTGTTTTTTTTAAATTTAATTTCTAATGATTATTTTTTTGTCAGCTTTTTTCCCCTTTCACTTGTCACCTTATACTTCTAGTTTACTTTTCCTCCCTTTTGATGCTGTCATTGCTCTGTACAGTTTATTAAACTGGTAAGTGTTTCAGGATTTTTCTCGCCTGAGTGATACTGTGCAAACGCTGCTCTGCTTAATCGAGATCTGCTTTTTGGTGCTACTAACAATGACTTGGACGCAAACAGAGTCGCTGAAAAGTTGGTCATTTTTGGAAAGAATTTAGGAAAACATCAATTAAAATATTTCTATAGTTCGCAATTTCTTCTTGAACATGTAATCATTTACAGTGATAAGATGTCCTCATAGGCTATCTTGCTAGCATGAAAACTATTTTTTAACTAAATTTGTTTTGTTTCTCAGCAGTCACACCTTTTCAGTAATAAGATTTATATTTTTCATTTGCATAGATGATACTAATCAGTGTTTTTCTGCACGAGCTAAACTTAATATTGGCCCCAGAGAATGATACTTTAGTTGCTTTATATTTTGTACAAAAAGTTTACATTAAATTGAAAACCCATGTCTATATTTGCTTAAAAATCTGTCAAAAAAAAAATCTAGTGTTTAGACAAACTTAGTCATCTATAATAAAGAATAAGACTTTACCATTTGTCAGTTTTAATCTTTGAACTGTTGTCATGAGGAGTTAATACACTCAACAAAGTTGCAGTGAGTACTTGCTATGTCTTAAATATAGGATTAAATCATGGGGACAAAAAAAGATAAAGTATACTATTATTATGTAGACGAGATAACATGATTACAGATGAGATAAATTCAATTAAGAGAGGGATGTGTAGTTCTCTGTTAGGGTACAAATTTGAGAAGGCACAGCTAGTGAGGTTAGGAAAGATTCACAGAGGAAGTGATTCATGAGTTGAGTTTGACACACATTAGGGAGAATGAGGAAAAGATTCAGACAGAATGAAGAGCTTATGAAAATAGACATGATGGAAGGAGCATGACTGACTCAGGAATCCTCAAGGAACTTGATGGGTAATAGGTTGGATGGAGGAAAGCAATTAGAGTGATGTGGAGAAAAACAAGAAAGGAAAATGAAGTCAGATCTTGAAGAGGCTTAACTGCTTTACCCAAGAGTCTAGACATAATCTAGAAAACAACAGAACAGACATGAAAGAATTTTAAGCAGAAAAGGTTACCTGGTTAGGTTTCTATTTCAACAACTTCACTAAGGCAGCACTAAGTGTGGTGGGAAATATTAGAAGAGGAGCAGATACATAATTCTGTTTTAGAAATATTCAGGGTACTTGGCAGAGAGATTGGGGAGTCCTCATATGTCTGTTATACGTATGTACCTGTGTGTTAAGTCGTTCAGTTGTGTCCAACTCTTTGTGACCTCATGGTCTGTAGCCCACCATCTGTTCATAGAATTCTCCAGGCCAGAATACTGGAGTGAGTTGCCATTTTCTTCTTCAGAGAATCTTTCTTAGCCAGGGACCGAACTGGATCTCTCACATTGTAGGCAGATTCTCCACGTGTATATGTATGAAAGTGAAAGTGTCTCAGTTGTGTCTGACCCTTTGTGACCCCATGGAATGGTCCTTGGAATTCTTCAGGCCAGAATACTGGAGTGGGTGGCCTTTCCCTTCTGCAGAGGATCTTCCCAACCCAGGGATCAAACCCAGGTTTCCTGCATTGCAGATTGATTCTTTACCAGCTGAACCACCAGGGAAGCCCAAGAATACCGGAGTGGGTATCCTATCCCTTCTCCATTGGCTCTTCCCGGCCCAGGAATCAAACCGGGGTCTGCTGCATTGCCAGCTGAGTCACCTGTGTGTGGGTGGTTTTTTTGTTGTTCAGTCGCTAAGTTGTGTGCCTGGGTGTTATGTAGATTATATATGGTACACATTATATAGATACGGCCATAGGACTCAGTGGATTTACATTGAATGATTAGAGAAAAAAGCTGATCACAGAAATTGGGAAACAAGATTTAACAGATAGGTTTATTTAAAAAAAAAGAGAGATGTAAGTGAAAGAGGAAAGAGAAATGAGAAATCATGAAACAGTAGTCTGAGAATGTCACAAAGAGGTGGAATAGTCAAGAATATTAGCAGAGAGTTCTATAAGATGCTTTAAAATGCTCTTTGACAGTCTTTAACTTGTTGGGCAGGAAATGTTCACTACCTTAAGAGATTGTGTTACCGGTTGGCACACTTGGATGTTTTTGAAATTAACTCCCCACCCCAAATCTATCTATCTGTCTATGTGCAGTTTTTTAGCTTTAAGTGCTCATCACAAATTACTATTTTACTTATGTAATCTCATTTTTAATAGATCTATTTTAATGCCTAAATAGAGGCCAAAGTAAGGGAGGATTATATCAGTTGGTACTTGGTGTGCTGGCAGGATGAACTTAGGGAAGGCTAAGACTTAAAACTTGTTTCTGAAATATGTCTTCCTTTTAAGATAATACTTTGAAATAGTAACTGAAGAATTAAAACTTACTTTTGTTATTTTGCATTGAAAGGCTCGATTTGTTGACAAGCCTCAAAGCACATTCCATTCTTATTAAACGTTCTATTGGAAGCAAGCTATTTATAGTGTAAAATAATTTTGTATTTATTCTATAGAAGGTAGAGAAGTTGTGTAACTGTGGTGTATTAATGTTGTTACTTGATTAAAAAAACAAAAACACTGTACCTGTTGTGCTTAGAGAATTCCATAATAAATGTATTGACTTTGTCCTTTTATATAATTAGTTCTTTTATTATCTGTCAAAGCAGTGAGCAACAATTAAAGGAAACCATGAAAATATATTTCTTGAAAATTGTTCTTATATAAAAACCCCAGCTGATACTGCTAAAGTGTAAAGTCTCTTGTAAATTGCAAGTTATTTTTTTCTTAAACATTTTAGAAATTATAACTGAAAACTATAGTTTTCTGTTCCCCTTGACCCAAATTTAAAAGTAAATATGGAATTTCCCTGTTTTAGTACCCATAGAGTTGTAAAGTTTCAACAGAACAAACTATGTTGTTTCAAGTCATTAAAGAGATGGAGGAAACTAAATAGGATTTCCAGAAAGTGAAACTGTGGTTAGTATATATTTTAATAATATATATTCAATAAAGAATATATTATTTGAATTCTTGGCAGTTGTGTTCATAGTACTTATTTCTACTTTCTAGTTAAACCAGTAGTTTAAAAAATCTTTCTAAAACTAAGTTAGTTTTCATTTTTTCTTTGTTCACTTAAACTTCTTGAAGGCTCATAATTTTTTTTAGTACTGAAAGCTATGCTGTTTTGTGTAAGTGTAGTGTACTCAAAACCAATTTAAAGTTGTCCAACTTAAAATATCTACTTAATTAGAATCACATGTTATAAATGACCTTGGTACTAATATCTTTTGTTTTTGTGACTAAAGTCACTAATGTTAGAAAATTTATCAATAATAATTCTCTATATCCTTTTTTTTTAAACCCTTTAAATACTGATAGGCTACCTTGAAGGTTATTGTCAACTCTGCTGTGACTTTACAATGCTATGACTTCACAATGTAGCTCAAAATTATGCTATGACTTTACAGCGTATGATAGTTCAAAATGTTTTAATAAAATATAAAATAGGAAATTAACACATATTTAAAAGGCCAAGTAGAATAAGCATGCTGAAAACAACATAATTACATAAATCAAAATACTTTACTGTTTCTCTTACAAGGACTTGAAGTTCTTAAAACAGTCTTGAGGAAAAGTTTAGGTATACAGCAGTAAATTAGGCTTCAGATTTGTTATAAACATTAGCAATAAGGTTATTTTCAAAGTGCTAGAAAAGCAGTTTATGAAAGATATAAGTAAATGAAAATGTTATTGTTTTCAAATTTGTTGGCAAAAATAAAGGTAAAATAGTATAATAAACCATGCCAAATTTAAATACTGTTTGGACAGTGAATTTTTTGTTTAAATATGTTTTACTAGTTTACCTTTCCAATTTGCAAAATATTGGGAGTGATTTACAATCTTGAGTGACTGTCATGACATTAAAGTGGGAAATGACACATAGATAGTTGTTTTTTGTGATGTGCAGTAGTTAATGTTCTTTCAGCTCACCGTGAATGCTGATTTAGTGAATATTGACTGTTGTTCTTAGGAATACAGAATTAAGTTCCTGCAAGCCCCTAGCCACAACACTTGTCAGCTAATCAATATATAACTTTGTTTAAATGACATCTTATTTAATATATGGTGTTGATTCATTAACACTGAACTAACAGGAAACATCTCATGCCTGAACAGAGTTTATCTAACATGTTTTCTCAGTGAGCCACGTCACAGCCTTCACGCACTTAGGAACACTAGACCACTTGTCTACCATCTCAGGGACCATTTCAACACAAAATTACCAACAGACAGCAAAAGATTTGATGCTGAATAGATAGTGAAAAGGAACTGAAACAAGAGCTAAACAAGAAAGCAGAGTGATGCCTTGTTTGATCCCAGCTGGGAATGTGAACATTGAGTGACTCAAATTGTTTGCTACTCTCACTGCATGTCTGCAAATGACTGCAACATCTCAGCAAATACTGATTTTAGGGACAAATTTATTTTACCATATAGGTGAGTTTGCAGGTATGGAATCTATGAATATCAGTATTGACTACATGTAAGATGATCGTGGCTTTGTCTTCAACTCTGACCCTTTCTTGCTTTTGTTTTTGTATCTGTGGGTAGTTTGCACCTTCACACAGACAGACTATTTGAAGGAGTTCAGAGGTTAATTGCATCTTGATTTCAGGATACGGTTTTGGTTTAAACATCTCAGTTAGGACATTGAGCTCAAATGTCCTATTCTCTGTTTCAGATAAAAATGTTACTTGATAAAATTTTTATTTTAAGGGGTCATTATTACTTAGATTAGGACTAAACAAAGAATTTACTTTATAGTTACTTGGTTAATTGAATGAACAATAAAAAAATCTTTGAAACACTAGGTCATCTCTCAGCACTTGGATTCCAAGGAGTTTAGCCTAGGCTCCTCCAATTCTAACATCCTAGTCTTAAGTTATAAAGTGTAATTTATTTGATAGTTTTTTTTTTCATTGATTTTGATCTCTATTCCTACTCTAACTCAGTACACTGATGCAGAAACTTAATCTTAGTGTTCAGTAATTCCAAGTTGAAACTAATTCATTTCATGATTTCTGCTTTCTCCCTCCTCCTCCTGGGCATGGCATCTAAGTTAAGAGGTGATAAGGTGGCATTGTGGTCTGGTTAGTGGTTGGCATGTGAAGATAGTAGCAGCCCTGAGATGTGCATCATCCTCTCTGGTCTCACCCTACATGTTGGCATCTGCTAAGAAGTCTGTATTCCTGTCTGTCCTCAGCTCTGTGACCACTACTTTATTCAGTATTGCCTCCAGCATCACACCTTAAATGCCCTTTAGGGCCACTGTTCTCCCAGCCAGCTTCAGCACTTTCCTGTGCAAAACAAGGGCCACCTCGGTCTCCTGGACCATCTCAGGCTGTACATCTAAATTGGTGGTGATAGTCTTTGTTTTAAAATTATGCTTTTAGTAATAAACAGACCTCATGTGTTACATACATCCCTAAAGTTATCCTTTTGGAAATAATAAAATTTATTACAGTACTGTTGTGTTCCTTTTGTCACAAATATATGTGTTTTTGTCTATTAAAGTTTTTTTCTTCTTAATCGAAATTTGTAGGCATTGATTTTGGGTATTAAAAATGTACATGTGTTCAATTTCAGTACTACTTTTTTGCTGAGTTAAAATTGACTTATAACATATTAGTTTCAGGTGTAAAACATAGTAATTCGATATTTGTATATATTGAGAAATGATCCCACAGTAAGTCTAGTTTAAATAATCATCCCCTTACATACTTACATATTTTTTTCTTGTGATAAGAACTTTAAAGATCTACTTGCTTATCAACACTACTTTTAATATGTTATAGGGGTTAAGGAATAAACCAAAGAAAACAGCCCACGTGAAACCAGACCTCATAGATGTTGATCTTGTAAGAGGTGAGTCTTGAATAACCAGATTTTAATGAAATTAGAAATTGTCCTCGAAGAAACAGAGTTCAAAGTGGGTTAGATGTATATGTTTGTAGGAATAAAAGCAGTGTGAGGCTAAATGAAGTTACAAGTAGTATTAAAAAAGAGAGTGTGGAGACCTTTAAATACCATTAACTAGTCTTTTCTCTCACTAAAAATCATTCCAGTTAATAAGTGTAAAAGGCAGCTCATATTTGCTTAGCAAACTATGAAACTTGTTATAAACATTAAAGTGGCATTTTTAATTCCTAACTGAAACTTACATTTGAAAATTGTCCTGTATTTATAAAATATCTAGGAGAAATATTGCTCCTATTTCAGTTAAAAATAGTTCTTTTCAAAGTACCTGAGTCAATATGATGGCATGTGTGACGTTTTTAAAAATGTTTCCTACCCACAATTGGACAGTTGATACCCATAGTACAAAATAAATAATATGTTGTATTGTTCTTCAGATGTTGAAAATTTTTTTTCTTTTAGGAAATTAAAAAATAATAAATGTTGTCTTTCTTTTACTTTTCTTAGGGTCTGCATTTGCTAAGGCAAAACCTGAAAGTCCATGGACTTCTTTGACTAGAAAGGGAATTGTTCGAGTTGTATTTTTTCCCTTTTTCTTCCGGTGGTGGTTACAAGTAACATCAAAAGTCATCTTTTTCTGGCTTCTAGTCCTTTATCTTCTTCAAGGTACAACTAAATGAAGGAAGTGCATTTTGCTTTTAACTTTCAGCATGTTTTCTTTTTGGTTAGGATTACTATAAGGCTTTGTTATTTTTAAAATATACTACTACTGAGTATGGAAAAAAATTTATTGTGACGCTTCATTTAATAAGACACAAATAGTTTGGGATTAAAAATATTTATGAAAGCAAAGTAGTTATTTTCCAAAATAATTTTATGATAATTTGAATGTGTGGATTGCTAAAGAAAAATACAAATTGAGAGGATTTTTAAAAATTACAGAATCTCTTCTAAATGTACCCATACATATATGGACACATGAGTCTTTTTTTTTGAAGCCTTTGGGTTCATTCTTCTTTTCTCAGCAGTATTCTTTTTTTTCTCCTTAACCACTGTGTTCTGAGACTGTCCTCGTTCTTTGTTAAAATTCTGTGTACCGTGTACTGTTCTAAGAGCTTGTCAGAGATGCTCATTTAATACAACCATCCAGTGAAGCATGGGTACTATTAGTATGCCTAGCCTATAGACATGGGACCTGAAGGACCTGCAGGTCCAAAGTTAACGTACTCAACAAGTGTGGCGGTCCAGGTTCGAGGCTAAGCAGTCTGACTTCAGAACCACATGCTTAGCAGCTCTGTAACGTTGCATCCCAGCACAGCAGTGTTCCAGGGCACAGTCACAGCAGCAGCATACAGTGCAAAATGCACAACACTCAAGCATTTACAGCCTCAAGGAAGAAATTGCTCACGTTTCTGTCACTCTAGCAAAGCAACAATTTTAATTTGGTTGATACCCTTTTAGTGTTTTTAATATCTTATTTAAAAAAAAAAAAAAACAAAATTGTAATCCTGAGGGGCTTCCCTCATGGCTCAGCTGGTAAAGAATCCGCTTGCAATGCAGGAGACTTGGGTTCGATCCCTGGGTTGGGAAGATCCCCTGGAGAAGGGAAAGGCTAGCCACTCCGGTATTCTGGCCTAGAGAACTCCATGGATTGTACAGTCCATGGGGTCGCAAAGAATTGACATGACTGAGTGACTTTCACTTTCTTTCTATCAAAAAACACTAATTAAAAGATATTTTTTAAGTAAATGAAAACAATAAAAACAAAAGACTTATTTCAGTTATTTAAGCTTGTGTATATCTTATATAATTAAGAGGGAATGAACTTAAAATTATTCTCCAATGTTTTCTAGTTTACCTAGAGGAGAACACTTTCTTCTAAAGTGGTCAGAAATTGCAATTGCTTATTAGAGTAATAATTAATGAGTATCATTTATTGTAACTACTGTGCCTTGTACTTTTATGATATTATTGCTTTATTGTATTTGAGGACAAACAAGTTTCCAGTGTAATTGAAGGTTGCACATTGTGGTTGAAATTCACATATTGGCTTGCCTAAATTAAATAGGGAGCATAGCTTAGATCAAGCATGAAAAACAGATATTTTTCAGTTCCAAACCGAAGTTTAACATTATTAGTGTTTATAAGTGTTGGCCACTGAAATCTTCCCTGGTAAAGCTTAGTTTAAAAAGTGCCTTAACCTGTTTCAAGTCACACAGCCAGTGACAAAGCCGTGATAAGACAAACCCTCAGCAATCTGAGTGCCTTTAGAAACCCCTGTGCTTCTGCCTCTTTGCATATTGAGCAGAGTATAGCACTCTGAATTATGTCCTCATTCTCTATCCCACCTTCTTATCCTGAAGAGTAGAAAGAATCATGTGTAGTCAGACTGGGTTTTACATAGCTACAGTTTTTCACTTCAGTCACATGCCTTTTAAATATCTCAACTATGTATTTTCAGCTTCATCCTACTAATTGCTTATGTCATTTCTCTCCTGGATCACTGCCAAGAGCCCTTATGTCTTTTACTTTCTGTCCATTTACCTTTTGGGCTTCCCTGGTGGCTTGGTGATAAAGAATCCACCTGCCTTTCAGGGGACATGGATTTGATCTCTAGGTCAGGAAGATCCCCTGGAGAAAGAAACGGCAATCCACTCCAGTATTCTTGCCTGGGAAATCCCATGGACAGAGGAGCCTGGGAGGCTACAGTTCATGGGGTCACCAAAGAGTCAGACACGACTTACTGCCTAAACATACACACACACATTTACCTTTTACATTACAAATCTAAACCATCCACTCAAGTTCTAAATCTTAATTATCATTGCTTTCAAGATAAAGAGCCAGTTTTTCAGTCAGTCTCTTAGATTTCTCAACTTTAACCAAACTAAACTGGTTCTGTGCTGTTTCTTAAACATTCTGTGCCTTTTTTGGTAACCTGTATGTTTTGGGGTAACTCTTTTTGCCTGTGTAGCCCTTTCCCCTTTTATTTACTTAGTCTACTACTTATTCTGTGAGTTAATTAACTTTTGAGAGTAGGCATTATAATTCCTTCATACCTCTCCAGTTTACATATCTTTTTTTATGTGTCATAGATATTCTGATAGTCTACTCAGGCTGCTATAATAAAATACTACAGACTGAATGGCTTAAACAACAGAAATTTATATTCTCATGGTTATGGAAGCTGGAAGTCTAAGATCAAGGTGCTTTTAGGGTTGGTGTCTGTCGGAAGTTTCTTTTCTTGTCTTGTAGATGGCTACCTTCTTGCAGTATCCTCACATGGCCTTTATTCTGTGCATGAGCTGAAAGAGATTTCTGGTACCTCTAGCTCTTATAGGAGCACTGGTCCTTTTGGATTACGGTCCTACCCTTATGATTTTATTTAACCTTCATTACATCGCATAGGCCCTATCTGTTAAGATAATCATGTTGAGGGTCAGGACTTTAACATATGGAATGAGGGTGGAGGGCGCAGTTCAGTTCATTACAGGGGTTTTAATGATTTCTTTATATGTCGCCCTTTTCCTTTAAGGAGGGGATGTCTGTGATCCTACCAGGCATGCCTTTAGACTTGCGTCTATGTCGTTTTCACTGCAGTGTTAAGGTGTGTACTTTATAGAGGCCGTTGGCTGTTACTTTGTTCCAAGAGTTTTATTTCTGAATGGCATGATTAGCCAGGGACAAAGAAGTCTTGAAGAGCTTATCTGAAGTAACTTTTATGCTCATTTAAATTTAGAAAAATAATCTGGCAAAGAACAATGTTAGAACAGTTTTTAAACTTTTTTTTACAGTTTGGAGGACATGACTATCAGATCTATAATTAAATGTATTTTCTTTCCCTTTTTGTAGTTGCCGCAATAGTGTTATTCTGTTCCGCTTCTAGCCCACATAGCATACCTCTGACGGAAGTGACTGAGCCAATATGGCTGATGCTGCTCCTAGGGACTGTGCACTGCCAGATTGTCTCAACAAGGACACCCAAACCTCCCCTAAGCACAGGGGGGAAGAGGAGAAGGTATTGTCTGTTTAAAAGTGATCTTTTTGTAGATTTCTGTATTTGAATCCAGTATTGTTCTTGACTTGAATGAAAGGTTATCTTGAAACAGTGAGCTTCAGTCAGAATCAGCTATTGAATAATTTAGTTTCTTTTATGTGCTTCAGAGCCATTTTGAGACCCCATACCTGTTTGTTTTTGTTTTCTTTCTTGAAGCTCATTGCTGAGGCACATGATATCAATGTAGGGAATATATGTTAGTTGGAATTGCTAATAATTTCCACCATTACAGAACCTTGTACTTAAAAGATGCTTTGGCAAAAACAAAAATCAAGGAAATTTTTTTTAGCTAAATTCCATTTATTATATGTCATTTGAAGCTGTTTAATATTTCCCTTTGATTAAGTGAGCATAGCAAGTCTTACTGGCCACTTAACACAATGAAGTTCTGTTTTAAGAGTATTTGGGAACAATTTCCCTTTTGAATATTGTTGCTAAGAGATTGTGACATTTGCTGTTTTGGAATATTGATTTAAGCTCTTTATTTAAAACAATAAATAATACCTAATTAGATAAGTAGTACTGCTGAACAGATAGATTATAAATCTCTCCAATTTAGATTTTCTTCATCTGCAAATAAGTGGCATTCCAATAGGGAAGGGATACTTTTGTAAATAATCTGCCTAGTGCTGTCCTTACAACCTAGTGTCCATTGACTTGTCAGTATGAGCAAGAAACAATAACTTAACATTTATAGAAACTGGTCTTGAATATGTACTTAATATTTGGCATAACTTTTATGCATCAGCCTGAATTTTACTGTGTATTAGAGTTCCTGTGTTTATGTTTTCCGAATTTTTAAATGTACTGTCGAGAAAGTGGTTATTAAATTTTAAAGTTGCCTTCCACTCTTAATTTCTTCTAATGAAGGAAATTAAGAAAAGCAGCCCATTTGGAAGTACACAGGGAAGGAGATGGTTCTAGTACCACAGATAACACACAGGAGGGAGCACTTCAGAGCCACGGTACAAGCACCTCTTACAGTGTTGGCGCTGTCTTCAGAGATCTCTGGCATGCTGCTTTTTTTTATCAGGGTTTGTATTTATTCAAGACTTCCTATGGCTTAGAAATGCACTGTCCCTTTTTTGGCACTACAATCTTAATTAATGAATACTAATGATTTTGAATATGACAGTCCTAGTGTGTGTTTTATTTTTATAAATTATAAAGCTATATATAATGGAAAAAAATAGAGACTATAAAATTCACTCTGAGATATACATATATATATGTAAATGTATATATATGTAAATGTATATATATGTATACATATATATAAAAATACATCTGTATGAGTGAATATATACTATCAAAGTATATTTAGTATTTATCTTAGTTTCTTCTGTGATTTCTCAAGTACTATTTTATTTCTATTAAATTGCTTATTTAATCTTCATCAGCACTATAGGACAAATTGACTTTGTTAATATAGCATGTGAATTGTATGACATTTTAAAAAAATTTGCCTCAATTACATACAATTATCTGAAATAAAACATATAGGTATCAGTTCAGTTCAGTTTAGTCGCGCAGTTGTGTCTGACTCTTTGCGACCCCATGAATCGCCGTACACCAGGCCCCCCTGTCCATCACCAACTCCCGGAGTTCACTCAGACTCACGTCCATTGAGTCCATGATGCCATCCAGCCATCTCATCCTCGGTCGTCCCTTTCTCCTCCTGCCCCTAATCCCTCCCAGCATCAGGGTCTTTTCCAATGAGTCAACTCTTCGCATGAGGTGGCCAAAGTACTGGAGCTTCAGTTTTAGCATCATTCCTTCCAAAGAAATCCCAGGGTTGATCTCCCTCAGAATGGACTGGTTGGATCTCCTTGCAGTCCAAGGGACTCTCAAGAGTCTTCTCCAACACCACAGTTCAAAAGCATCAATTCTTCTGCACTCAGCCTTCTTCACAGTCCAACTCTCACATCCATACATGATCACAGGAAAAACCATAGCCTTGACTAGACGGACCTTAGTCGGCAAAGTAATGTCTCTGCTTTTGAATATACTATCTAGGTTGGTCATAACTTTTCTTCCAAGGAGTAGCGTCTTTTAATTTCATGGCTGCAGTCACCATCTGCAGTGATTTTGGAGCCCAAAAAAACAAAGTCAGGTATATGTATTGTTACTTGAAAGAATTAAATATATACTATAATACCAGATTCTGTTTTTTTGTAGTTTGGGTTTTTATTTAGTTTGTGCCCTAATAAAAACTGATGAAAATTGCTAAGTTAATAAGTCAAGAAAAGGGATACTGCAAGTAACTTATTTTCAGTCACTTCTGGTAACTTCTGTGCTAGTATCATTGTTTTATCAATTTGTGATTGTGTTCTTATGATAAAGTTTATCATGTACTGTATAATTATAGAGCATATAATTAATTTATATAATTAACCAGTTATATCCTGGACATATTCTTATTGATAGTAATTTGGGGAGAAATATTCACAAATTTTAATAATTTGCTCTAATGTGGCATTAAGTTGATTCTCTGACTTTTCAACCAGTTATTCTTCTAGAAAATACATATTTTATATCAGTTCACTTCAGTAGCTCAGTCATCTGACTCTTTGCCATCCCATGGACTGTAGCATGCCAGGTTCCCTGTCCATCACCAACTCTCAGAGCTTACTCACTCATGTCCATCGAGTCAGTGATGCCATCCAACCCTCTCATCCTCTATCATCCCCTTCTCCTCCTGCCTTCAATCTTTCCCAACATCAAGGTCTTTTCTAATGAGTCAGCTCTTCACGTCAGGTGGTGAAAGTATTGGAGCTTCAACATCAATCCTTCCAGTGAATGTTCAGGATTGATTTCTTTTAGGATTGGCTAGTTGGATCTCCTTGCAGTTCAAATGACTCTCCAGAGACTTCTCTAACACCACAGTTCAAAAGCATCAATTCTTCGGCAGTTAGCCTTCTTTATAATCCAACTCTCACATCCATGCATGACTACTGGAAAAACCATAGCTTTGACTAGATGGACTTTTGTTGGTAAAGTAATATCTCTACTTTTGAATGATCTAAGTTGGTCATAGCTTTTCTTCCAAGGAGCAAATATCTTTTCATTCAAGACTGCAGTCACCATCTGCAGTGATTTTAGAGGCCCCCAGAAATAAACTCTGTCACTGTTTCCATTGTTTCCCCATCTATTTGCCATGAAGTGATGGGACCAGATGCCATGATCTTAGTTTTCTGAATGTTGAGTTTTAAGACAACTTTTTCACTCTCTTTCAATTTCATTTAGAGGCTCTTTAGTTTTTCTTCATTTTCTGTCATAAAGGTGGTATCATCTGCATATCTGAGGTTATTGGTATTTCTTCTGCAGTCTTGATTCCAGCTTGTGTTTCAGCCAGCCTGGCATTTCCCATGGTGTACTCTGCATGTAAATTAAAAAACCAAGGTGACAGTACACAGCCTTGATGTACTCCTTTCCCAATTTGGAACCAGTCTGTTGTTGCATGTCTTGTTGCTTCTTGATCCGCATACAGGCTTCTCAGGAGGCAGGTAAGGTGGTCTGGTATTCCCATCCCCTTAAGAATTTTCCACAGTTTATTGTGATCCACATAATCAAAGGCTTTAGCGTAGTCACTGAAGCAGATGTTTTTTTCTGGAACTCTTTCTTTATTCATGATGTTGGCAATTTGATCTCTGGTTCCTCTGCCTTTTCTACATCTAGCTTGAACATCTGGAAGTTCTCAGTTCATGTATTTTTGAAGCCTAGCTTAGAGAATTTTATGAATATAAATAAATATCTCTTAATTTCGGACAGTGAAAATATAGTTTTATTACTGCACAGTCAATTTTTTAAATGTTTCTCAGGACTTTCTGTGAGCAAGTATCAATGGCATAGTAGATAAGTTTTGCTCTGATGGGATCATTTAGATATTTTGGTCATTTGAAACTGGTGTTGTATTATTATGTAGTATTCAGAATCCTCCTGACTTAGTCAGTTTGTGCCTTTAGAATTCTGCCATGTTTCTCTAGTCAAATGAGTTCCAGAATTTAATTTTCATCTTTTGGGGCTGTACCATGATTTTGACTCCTAGTTATTGATATTATGATGGCTAAATCCCTTTGGATTTATTCCTTTAATCATGACGACTGTAAGCTGACTGTTTTTAAAGAAGCACTGTTCTGAACTGGCTCATTTGGGATAGTTTGCCAGCATATGAATGAGACTGTTTTAAATACTGGGTATAAAAAGATCTTAAGAAAAATGTTAATTTCAAAAGTTCTAAACTGAGTTCTGGAATCTTGATGATGTCTTGGTCTTTCAGGCTTTGATAAGACACAGAGTGCTGAAACTGAAATACCAACTGAGACTTAAAATTGTTTTCGGTGATAACAAGTTGAATTAGCATAACTGATGGAAAAATAAATTCATAATCACACAAATATCTAAGCTTTGTGTTTGGTGAGTTGATGGTTTTCTGGATGGTACAATGAAAACTGTATTTTTAATACCCTGTATTTATGTTCAGTTCATTCACTCAGTCGTGTCAAATCTTTGCGACCCTATGAATTGTAGCATGCCAGGCCTCCCTGTCCATCACCAACTCCCGGAGTTCACTCAGACTCGTGTCCATCGAGTCAGTGATGCCATCCAGCCATCTCATCCTCGGTCATCCCCTTCTCCTCCTGCCCCTAATCCCTCCCAGCATCAGGGTCTTTTCCAATGAGTCAGCTCTTCACATGAGGTGGCCAAAGTATTGGAGTTTCAGCTTCAGCATCATTCCCTCCAAAGAAATCCCAGGGCTGATCTCCTTCAGAATGGACTGGTTGGATCTCCTTGCAGTCCAAGGGACTCTCAAGAGTCTTCTCCAACACCACAGTTCAAAAGCATCAATTCTTTGATGCTCAGCTTTCTCCACAGTCCAACTCTCACATCCACACGTGACCACAGGAAAAACCATAGCCTTGACTAGACGGACCTTTCTGGGAAAGTAAAGTCTCTGCTTTTGAATATGCTCTCTAGGTTGGGTTACTACTTTCCTTCCAAGGAGTAAGCGTCTTTTAATTTCATGGCTGCAATCACCGTCTGCAGTGATTTTGGAGCCCAAAATAATAAAGTCTGACACTGTTTCCACTGTTTCCTCATCTATTTCCCATAAGTGATGGGACCAGATGCCATGATCTTCATTTTCTGAATGTTGAGCTTTAAGCCAACTTTTTTACTCTCCTCTTTAACTTTCATCAAGAGGCTTTTTAGTTCCTCTTCACTTTCTGCCATACGGGTGGTGTCATCTGCATATCTGAGGTTATTGATATTTCTCCTGGCAATCTTGATTCCAGCTTGTGCTTCCTTGATGAACTGCTTTTCCTATTTCGAACCAGTCTGTGGATCCATGTCCAGTTCTAACTGTTGCTTCCTGACCTGCATACAGATTTCTCAAGAGGCTGGTCAGGTTGTCTGGTATTCCCATCTCTTTCAGAATTTTCCATAGTTTATTGTGATCCACACAGTCAAAGGCTTTGGCATAGTCAATAAAGCAGAAATAGATGTTTTTCTGGAACTCTCTTGCTTTTTCCATGATCCAGCGGATGTTGGCAATTTGATCTCTGGTTCCTCTGCCTTTTCTAAAACCATCTTGAACATCTAGAAGTTCACGGTTCATGTATTGCTGAAGCCTGGCTTGGAGAATTTTGAGCATTACTTTACTAGCGTGTGAGATGAGTGCAATTGTGCGGTAGTTTGAGCATTCTTTGGCATTGCCTTTCTTTGGGATTGGAATGAAAACTGACTTTCCAGTCCTGTGGCCACTGCTGAGTTTTCCAAATTTGCTGGCATGTTGAGTGCGGCACTTTCACAGCATCATCTTTCAGGATTTGAAATAGCTCAACTGGAATTCCATCACCTCCACTAGCTTTGTTGGTAGTGATGCTTTCTAAGGCCCACTTGACTTCACATTCCAGGATGTCTGGCTCTAGGTAAGTGATCACACCATCGTGATTATCTGGGTCATGAAGCTCTTTTTTGTACAGTTCTTCTGGGTATTCTTGCCATCTCTTCTTAATATCTTCTGCTTCCGTTAGTTCCATACCATTTCTGTCCTTTATCGAGCCCATCTTTGCATAAAATGTTCCCTTGGTATCTCTAATTTTCTTGAAGAGATCACTAGTCTTTCCCATTCGTTGTCTTCCACTATTTCTTTACATTGATCATTGAGGAAGGCTT
Source organism: Aepyceros melampus (assembly GCA_006408695.1). Classification (NCBI taxonomy): domain Eukaryota; kingdom Metazoa; phylum Chordata; class Mammalia; order Artiodactyla; family Bovidae; genus Aepyceros; species Aepyceros melampus. The sequence goes on from SJXQ01001465.1 coordinate 46,473, forward strand.
TCTTATCTCTCCTTGCTATTCTTTGGAACTCTGCATTCTAATGGGAATATCTTTCCTTTTCTTCGTTGCTTTTCGCTTCTCTTCTTTTCACAGCTATTTGTAAGGCCTCCTCAGAGAGCCATTGCTTTTTTGCATTTCTTTTCCATGGGGATGGTCTTGATCCCTGTCTCCTGTACAGTGTCACGAACTTCCGTCCATAGTTCATCACGCACTCTGCCTGTCAAATCTAGGCCCTTAAATCTGTTTCTCACTTGCACTGTATAATCATAAGGGATTTGATATAGGTCATACCTGAATGGTCTAGTGGTTTTCCCTACTTTCTCCAATTTAATTCTGAATTTGGCAATAAGGAGTTCATGATCTAAGCCACAGTCAGCTCCCTAGGCACTACTTATTAATGTCATTTCTAAGTATATTTCATTTTCAAGATAAAACGCTTTAAAGTAAGGCATAATGTTTCTCATTTGAAAAGATTTGGGAATTACTGTAAAGGAATTCTGTAAACCTGAGAAAACTGAGCCAGACAAAATATCAATTAGAAAAGAGACACTGATGAGTCGTATTTCCTAAGGACTTAGCACTTTAATATCAGTTAGTTATAGTCTTAAATTGGTATAATTAAAGAATGAATAAATATGAAGAATTGCATCTAGATTGTACATCTCTTCAGCAAGGTACCTGTTTCAAAATTCAGATAGTTCCTAAGTTCTCTTTCATGTCCTTCAATAATTCATTTGTCTCTCACAATATCATTAAAACAAAAGCATTTGGAATTATGCTTTTGAGTAAAAAAAGTAATTATATAAATTGAACTGGTAAATTAGAAACAGTAGAATAAAATCAGGTTTCGTGTTAACTCCTCTGCGTAACTGACCTACCTTAAAGTGTTCTGTTCTGTTTAGCTTCCATATTTATTTACTGTTTTTAACACCAAAGTGAAAATAAAGGTTTAATAAATTGATTTTCTTCACATAATGGGTATATTGCGTAGTGTAAGTAGTATGCAGTTCCACCAGAAATTTTAGATACAGGGATTAAAACTTGGCTTTTACTGACTGTAGTTTAAAATTCAGTTGTTTAAGCTGTCGACTGGGTGAAGCTGTGTTGCATGTGTTCCACAGAGAAGGATGAAGACCATGTAAAAGCCAGTGTATTCTGGCTTTTTCCAGATTTTTAAGACTATCTTATGGATACAACTAGATAACTTATTAAATTTGCTAGCATCACTGTATTTTAGGGTTGGATTGATCCTGGAAAGATTACAGGTACTATAAATAATTTGGCACACCTCTCAAACTTATATGTGATAGAGGATACCTAGAGAAACATAGGGTCCCCAGAGTCTTTGAAAGGGGTATGTTGGCATGTAATCATGGTGTAGTCATAGATCCAGATAGCAGTGATGGTTGTAATAGGCTCCTGTGTCATTTTCTTATATCTGAGATTTTATGCATTTTATTTCTATAACTTTCTCTCCCCATTGATTCCTAACCATGTGCAGATGAGAGCAGAACCAGAAATTTCATACTGTATTCTAGAGCAGAGTTACCTGCTGCTGTTAACTTTTTCCCTAGCATGTCTAATGTCCTTTAGTACTGAAAGCATGATCTTCAATTGGCTCAGTTTACATAGCTCTGAACAGTTTTGAGAGCACCAAAAAAAATACTTCCAACATTTTTTTCCATAGCAGTACAGAGTATTCGGAGTGTTCTTGATAACCTGACTAGGTTTTTTAAATATAAAAACACACTAATTCTCATGTTTGGCATAGTAGATTAGATATTTCATAAGCTAAATAGTTCTTTAAAAGTTGTGTTAACTTTTTGGCCAAAGTTTTAATGTGAAAAAATTTAGTTTCATCATTTATTTATGGTGTAGATCGTACATGTACATGTACAAAATTTACTTACATTTTTTTCAGAAAAGAAGCAAATTGTCTCCCACTGTGTTTCACAGAGGAACTAAGGCAATTAAAGTCATGTCCTCCTAAGATAAATATTTTTTGTCTAAGGTGTTTTTGACATAGAGCTACCTCCTGTGAACGTCAAGCATGACACTTCAAAGAAAGTATTATACAGTTCATGCCTTCCAAAAGTCTTTGTTAGTTATTAGTCCCTTTATAAGCCATGACCATGGCAATGAAATTGGACATTCTGTCATTGCAAATGCTTTTTGTTCAAAATCCAGTGCAGCAATGTATAAATGCTGAACCACTGTGTTGTTAACAGCTGAAGCTAAAATAATATTGTATATCAACAATACTTCAGTTAAAAAAGGCCAAATGCAAGAAATACCACTTCTATTGTGATGTAAGTAAAATCAGTATAGACTTGTATATCTCCTTTTTTAAGATACTGCTAACCTCACTGCCCATTGTTAATCCTGGTTTTATTCGGTGACTGTATTATATGCATTAAATGTAGCTATCAAAAGGTAAGATCTTTTTGTAAATAATAGTAAAAAGCACCATTTCTTTCTATACTGTAGGGTTTTACTTCCTAACTAGCTTTTTTCTACCTTGCTTTTTGTTTTTGGTAGGAAAAGATGATTTAGATACATGTGTTTATTTTAAAATCAATGTGCTATTAATATTGACAGAAAATAATAAACTGACTAAATTATCTCCTGTAAAAGAGGGAATTCTATTAAATTATCCCCTCAAAAAAAGTAAAAGGAAGAAAATCAAAATGATATTTAACTCCCTTCAATTTATTTTTTAACATATTTTAAAGTTGTCTTAAGTAGAAGTCACTTCCCTTTAAAAAATATATTCTAAGTAGAATTTCACAGTTATCTATTTTTTTTTTAAACTGAATGTCACTTCTTCTGTCTTTCTTTAACAGTTTTATTCTCTTCTGTAAAGTTGGAGGAATTCCTTAAAATCTCATTCTTGGTAATCTGTGTTCCTTTTCAGAAATTATTACTCTGTGAAGTTCTTACTTTCAGCTATTAATGACAATATCAATGGTAAAGTAATCAGTGGTAAAATTAAACTTTGCCTAGAGGTTTAACCTCTTTAACTACATTTTTGACCTTCTTTAACCTACATGTTTTTTTGAACTTAGCTCTCCTACATTTTCTCCTTCCTGCATTTCTCCTATGTTAAAATCTAAAATAATCAGTTTGTACTTTTAAAAATGTATAATTTTACTTTGAAACAATTTTAACAATTGTTATTTAACAGAAAAATTGAGAGAGCAGTGCAAAGAACTCCCATATATTTTTCACTCAGAGACCCAGTTCAATTCTGTTAATTGTCCCTATTAATATATTTTACAGCAAAAGGATCTGATCTGGGATTATACGCCACACTCAGGGGTCCTGTCTTTTTAGTCTCCTTCCCTCTGGGACAGACTTCAGTCTTGCCTGAGGTTTCATGTCTTTCACAGTTTGGAAGATACAGGGCAGCCACTTAGTAGAATGTCCCTTAATGTGGGTTTGTGTCAGTGGTTTTCTGCATCTAGTTCCAGGTGACTCATGAGAGCTCAGTGTATATCTCTTCCCTTTGCTGTCTTCAGCATCATCAGTGGTACTTAAAATTGATGATGGTAGGATTATCTACACTATGGAAATCAGAAAACACTACAGACAAGGACTTTTTACACCTGGATAGCTGGTGGTTCAACATTTAGCAGCACACCACTGAATTAGTTGTGTGATATTTCTTCATATCCCAGTTGTGCATTTTTGGTAGGAATATCATTGTGTACTATCAGGTGGCAAACAGCATAGATTTGTTCCTCACTATTGGAGAAGGCAATGGCACCCCCACTCCAGTACTCTTGCCTGGAAAATCCCATGGGCGGAGGAGCCTGGCAGGCTGCAGTCCATGGGGTTGCTAAGAGTCGGACACGACTGAGCGACTTCCTTTCACTTTTCACTTTGATGCATTGGAGAAGGAAATGGCAACCCACTCCAGTGTTCTTGCCTGGAGAATCCCAGGGATGGGGGAGCCTGACGGGCTGCTGTCTATGGGGTCGCACAGAGTCGGACACGACTGAAGCGACTTAGCAGCAGCAGCAGTGATATTTATATGAATCACTTATTAAGATAGTGTCTGCTAAATTTCTGGAGAAGGAAATGGCAACCCACTCCAGTGGTCTTGCCTGGAGAATTCCAGGGATGGTGGAGCCTGGTGGGCTGCCATCTGTGGGGTTGCACAGAGTCGGACATGACTGAAGCGACTTAGCGGTAGCAGCAGCAGGTAAATTTCTCCACTGTAAATTTATATACTTTTCCTTTGTAGTCAGCAGATATCCTGTGTAGAGATACATTAACTGTAAAAACGACCCGTTTCTCATCCCACCTTCACTTTCAAGTTTTAGCATCCATTGATGATTCTTGCTTAAATTATGGTAGTTGCCAAATGTTAATTTTTCTAACTACATCATTTCCCTCTACATGTATTATTTGGCATTCACTTTAAAGAAGAACTTTCCTTTAATTGTTTACTTAGGGATTTTTATTTTTTCAATATGTTATTGTCATTTTTTATTTGGATGATTAGATTGGCTTCAATTTGGCCAGGGGATACCTTAGAGCAATTTCTTTTCTTTTTGGGGATGTCCTTGTCATTTTCTGAACCCTTCCTTACTTTTTGGTACAACAAAATGTTTCCAGGTTCAACTTGTACTTTCTCTTCCTCAGGCTTGGAATGAACTGCTTCTTCAAGGATAATAATGTGTGGAAACTAAGCTCTAAATGCTGGATACACTCATTGCTGTTGTAGTGTTCCCACCCTGGAGCCTTCTCAGTGGAAAGAGCTAGAAAGAGTGTGTGTGTGTGTGTGTGTGTGTGTGTCCTTTTACATTTATATTTATTTCTTTGTCTAGATATAAGCCATGGATTTTCAGAGATAGTTCAAGTTCAGATACAGTACCACAAAGCTCACTGTATCTTTTCTCCTCTTTATATTTTCATTCTCTGTCACTGAAAAACCTGGTTCCAATCCTGAATATACATATTTGATTAATCCTCTGTGTGTATTGATAGCCCATTTCCAGTTCTCTGGGCTGCACCTTGTCCCCTGCCCTAAAACTGCCTTCAGATTAGTTGCCATTATTGTCGTTGCTGGGCTGCTCCTGCTGTTCCATTCCAACTAGTGTATGCTCTTGCAACTCTTTTATTACCAATGCTGTTATCAGCCACTGGCAGGATGCCTCAATTTGTATTTTAAGCTGCTTTGTAAGCCCTGAGGTTGGTACTTAAATGTAGTATTTTCTTTGTTATTTCAGCTTGATTTTCAACTTTATCTGCATTTAGTGTGAGAGAAATATCAAATAGCTACTGTAGCTTAGTAAATTACTGTTCATACCTTCTCACAGCATTACTTGTACTTTGAAGAGATATTGGGAGAAACAGCCCAGAGAAAATTGGAAGGAGGCAGAGATAAGGAAGAGAGAAAGTAGGAAATAGCTGAAAAGTATATGGAATGAGTGCTGCTAGAACTCTTTCTCTTGGCTTAATAGTCTACTCTGTCCTGGTAAAGAAAGAATACATTCTCCTTAGAAATATTCTTAAAGCAGCCATTATTACAGATTCAAGCCCTTTTCCTAGGTTCATATCTTTTGGTCCTCTGGGGTTCTAGGTTACTCTTCAAGATTACAGCTACTTTTTCTGCTTTAACAATTGTCTTCTAGGCCTCTGTTATCAACTGTCTACTGATCTTTTTCAGGATGTTCCTGGGGACTTTAGCTCCAACAATTTCATCTTTCTTCCCAAATAAATTTCTCTCCTTGCATATCCTGGCTGGTTAATAACTCTCTTCTACTAACTTTCCAGTCTCCCTTCCTCTTAGTCACAGCCTCACCCCTCCCTTTCCAACCTAGTACAATTTCCGTGAAGCTTCATAATACCTTTCCAGCACACCCTTTCACTGTCTGAGTTTCCTACATTTTTATAAGGTCAAGTAATTTCACTTCTTTTGGTCTTTTTCTACATCTCCATGTTGCACAGTGTTCAAGGGAGAGGTAAAGGGAACAGTAAACGACATTTCTCTAGGCAGAGAAGGCTACAGGTGTTCTCTGCACCTTTTATTTTCCCTTTGGCCCTGTCTCTCCTCTCTCCCATAGTTCATTTTCCTCCCTGCTCTGCCACTCTTAAATGATCTTTGTTCTGTAGTGCATGCCCTTAGTCTCTCTGTGCCTCTTAGGGTCGTACAGAAGGAAAAGGGTGAGATGATTGGACATTGCGTCTTGCACCTTTGTGAAGATCTGTTCTTTGTGACCAGGAAGGAAGCATTAGAGTTCGGTAGAGCATGTGGGAGGTATGATCTGTCTGTCCCCTTTCATAATCTTACAGAAGAAGGTCGGAAGTGTAAGACAAACTTTCTAGGCCTTGAGTGTGTTAAGAAGAAATCTTAACAGGCAGTTTACTGAACAGTGGGCTGTTGGAGATCATATAGAGAATAAACCTCATAGTCAGAAGGCCTGTGTTCTGATGTCAGCTTTGGCTCTAACCGACTGTGTGACCTTAAATTAATCATCTACACCTCTTTTTATTTCTGATTTATTATTTCCAAAGCGAGCATTTAGCATAGGTGAGTTATAGTGTCTTGTACAGTTCTGATAGATTCCAACAGAACTGAGCAACTGTAGTGTTAAAGATAACATTTTTCTCCCAAAGAAACATTTCCCTCCCCACATTTAAAAGTTCTTCTGTTTTTTGACCTACATGAAGGCATTGTACTAGTTTTATTTTTCCTGTCTTACAAAACCGATACTCTAGAGAAAATTCAAGGAAATTTATTTTAAATACAATTAGACACAGTTGCTTTTTAATAATGTTTTATGATAGACTTAATCTGCATTGAGCACATTTTAAGTTTGTGTGGGATTTGCATTGTATTTCTTCTACTAACCATTTCTTTTGGATAGCCAGTCTTTCACCCGCTGGATCCCTCAAGCATTTGCCTATTAATCAAAAATGATTTTTTATTTTCCATATTATGTATTGAGAAAAACTTAATTTCTGTAAATGAAGAACCTCAAGTGTAGTCTTTTAGAGACTTGTAAGCTACATGATTACTGACATTTTTTCTAGAGTATTTCAGTGGGTGAAAGAGGTTACTTCTTTCTCTTTGTGTTCTTCATTTTTACTTCTTCCATTACGAGAATTTTGTACAAAGTTTTCCCTTTTTTCAGGTGCTTTTATGTTATAAAGGTTCTGTGTCTCCATTGTGTAAAATGAATTTATCAGAGGTATTTAGGTATCCACACTTATGGTAAAGTGTTTGGGTAAAGGAGAGTATTAAAATTAAGTTAAACCACTAATTGTAACTTAATTTTGTAATTACTGAGGTAGTTTTTTTTTAATTAGTCTTTAAAAGTATATTATTAACCATAATAAAATGGGCCGAATTTTGATCTAGGTTTTGCTCAAAGACCGATTGATTTTGGCCAAATATTGTTTGATAAGTTAGGGCATGTCTCTTAGAATTGCTGTTTGTAAAACCTTAAAACTTATAAAGTAAGGTAAAATAGGACCTTGATTTTCATATTTATTTTTTATGATATTTTTATGAATTACTTATTGTAAATATAAGATAGCAATTAAAATCTGAGAAATAACTACCATGTTTAATTTTTAGCAGATTGTAATTTCTACTGGTAACCTATCCAAAATAAACTAAGTTCATATAACACATTTCACATATTTTTCTTTGTAGATCAAAGAAAGCAAAGAATTCAATTGATAAATCAACTGAGACTGACAATGGCTATGTATCCCTTGATGGGAAAAAGACTGTTAAAAGCAGTGAAGATGGAATACAAAGCCATGAACCTCAGTGTGAAACTCTTCGAGCAGAAGAGGCAACCTGGAACACCGGAACGCTGAGGAACATCCCCAGCAAAGTAACTGTGATTAAAAAAAATAATAATACTTTGTGTGATTTTACATTAGTTAATGGAAAGTGACTTAGAGGCAATAGTTACCCTTGAGTGTATATATATTCTCCAGAATTTATTCTGTGAGCCTTTATAAATAACACTGATCATGCTGAAAATAGATAAAGTAATGTGAATAAGCCTGATTTCCATTATAACCTGGCACCTTCTAAATTAATTGACTTCAATTTTTCTAAAATGTTAAATTAAATTTAAATTTATAATTAATGTTCATTAGACCTTTTTTTTCTCCATTTCCATATGTGTAAGTGAATTTATTTCTAATGGAAGATCTATGTTAATCTAAAACCTTAACCTAGAACCCTGGTTTTCCTTTAATGTTCTCTATAAGAAAATCTTACTTTGTTTTTCCTACCTTTGTGACCTTTGGTGTCAGCACATTTGTTTTGCTTTTCAAAATTCTTAGAGAAAATACTTAAGGATAACAATTGTTTATTTACTTTTCTAAAAGAAACCCTAGGTATATTGTAACATAGCCTAATATAAATATCTTCTTTCTTTTCATTTCCCTGAAGTTTTTTGGTTAGATAATTTTTTTCTTTAAAAGCTGTTACAGAGGAAAAAATGTGGTCAAATTAAAAGATAATGCCTTAGTTACATTGAGAAATATAAGCATGAATGTGGCTATTGAGGAATAGTAAATGAAGAAAAGAGAAATCTGTATTTGAGTAAAGTATATGTTATTGCTTGATAGTACATATATTTTCAGTACCTGTAGCTATATAATAAATATCATGGAGTGGCAGTAAAATAGAGTCCCTTACCATCATTTTAGATTTTTGAGGCATTTAACTCTCTGGTAATGTGAGCCTCACATCACTAGCATCCCTCAACAAAGTTTTTAGTTATGCAGTTTTCAAACACATTTCCAGATATGTATTACCTACTAACATTCTATAAGAGGAACATGAAAGTATCAATAAAATATCTATTCTGAAGTCTCTTGGTTTCAGAATTTCTGAAATCTGGGTGTCTTAGTGTGTACATGATGTTGTGTGTCTGATATGTGTTTCATTTGGCTACCAGTCACCTCATCTTGCCTTGTAAACCATTATTAAAACAGGGTTGGTTTTATGGCATTTTTGGTTTGTGAAAATAGTAAATTCATTTTAGGTCTCTCAGCTTCTTTTAAAGGGTCTCTTTTCTACTTTTATACTATTTTATGTTCTCATAATTTTATAAGCTATTTCAAATCTTTTGAACAGAAACATTGTAGGACAATATTTGATAAATGACTTGAGTTACTCTGAAAGAATAGTACCAAAGTCACTGATTTAAGATATTTTTTAGAAAATCAGGTGGTATTAATCAGTTACTTTGAAATTTTTAGAGGTATTTGAAGGTATGTGTGTATATGTATGTATAATTTAAAATTTTGCAGTTTTAAAGCTACAAGTTTAGTCAGAAATTACCAATGATCCTCTTTGCATACTCCTAACTTAGGATACCCAAAGGACAGTAACAAATGTCTCTGATGAAGTCTCCAGTGAAGAAGGTCCAGAAACAGGATACCCATTGCGCCGTCATGCAGACAGGACTTCTGAGAGCATTCTTCGAAATAGAAAGTCACACCATTATAAGAAACATTACCTTAATGAGGTATTTACTTTGGCCTTACATTTGTGCATATGTATCTATATGTTTTTAACTTACAACTTCTTTCAACTATTGAATATATTACTGAAATAAATATCTCCCATAAATCTCAATATCTTACTGTTATCTGATCTGGATTTATAGAAGAGTACTTTTAGATTTCTATATTTCACATATAAATAGCCACATACTTTTACTCACTTTGTGCATCATCTCTGAGGATTCATACATTGAGTTTGTTGTTTTCTTTTAAAGAGCATTCTGGAGAGACAATCTGAACTCCCATGTTAGACTTCCACAATTTGAAAAGGCTTTACCACTTCTAAATTATAGCAATGTTACTATTCTAAGTGACTTCTTTCTTGTCACTGTCACCAGTTACATTGCTCAGACTATAAAATTCAATTCCTTTTTCTTCTGTAACTCTTATATTTCTTTATTAATGTGTGTTTTTCTTTAAACCTTTTTTTCTAACTTGATTACATCTCTTGGTGTTGTCATATCTTTGGAAACTATTTCAATAGAAAAAGATTTTTTCATTCAATTGTATTTTCACATTTTCTTAAGGATAGAACATTGTCTTTCTTCAGGGCACATGAATTACTCCTTTTGTCACTTGCTGATAAATGTTACCTTCTGCTCTTTTTGTACTATATTAGAATATATATTTTTTCTTGATGGTTTACAGTCAGACTTCTGAAAAATCTAATATTATGCTATGTTGTAATATGAAAACCTTAAGAGTTTTAAGATTGAAGGAGTTACTTGTTCTTCCTATACTTTTCTTGGTGATTCTGTCTCTAGTTAATCTTTCTTGTGAACTATGGCTGTTAATGCCAGTGTGTCTGCTCATTGCCTCTTCGCCCACAACTGATGTTCCATCTCCTGTTCCTAAGCCAGATAACCACACTTGTGAAATTCACAGTCTTAGTCTATAAACAAGTGAAAGTCTGTTGGTCCTGGAAAGGATTCTGAACCTTCTATAAAAAGAGGTCTCCACTCTCCTATAGTATAACGTATTTGGTTTTAAAGTTACTTTTCTTTACCCATAATCTTTACTTTTCTTGATTTGCAAACTATATTTTGAGATTTGAGATTCTTTTTTTTTTTTTTAACTGTTTATTCGGCTGTGCCAGGTCTTAGTTACTGTATGTGGGATCTATTTTCCTGGTCAGGGATTGAACCTGGGCCCCCTGGATTGGGAGCTAGGGGTCTTAGCCACTGGACAACCAGGGAAGTCCTGATATTGAGATTCTTGAAGGACAGAACATTATTCTGCTAATCTTAACTTTTAAATAAATGTTTCTTCACATCTTCCAGATTCTAAGCTAAGTAAGGCTAATAATTAGAGAGCAGGCATTGATTGTTTTAAATCTTTTAAAAGTGATGTAAAAGATTACATTAAAAATAAAATCAGATTTTCAAATTCTTCATCTGTGAAGTGAGAAACGAGATTCGAGGATATTTAAAAGACTGTATTTCAAAATTTTTTACTCTCAAGTCAAACCAACTGAAAAGTTGTTCTTATTGTTTTATTAAAAAAGCAAAACAAAACCTCCTTTGAATAAGTAAAATTCAAACAGGATTTATAGTGTTGTTATATAGAGCTTCCCTGGTGGCTCAGAGGTTAAAGCATCTGCCTCCAGTGCAGGAGACCTGGGTTTGATCCCTGGGTCGGGAAGATCCCCTGGAGAAGAAATGGCAATCCACTCCAGTATTCTTGCCTGGAGAATCCCATGGACGGAGAAGCCTAGTAGGTTACAGTCCATGGGGTCGCAAAGAGTCGGACACGACTGAGCGACTTCACCTTCACCTTTGCATCTATATGTAGTTATTGCTGTACTCTTCAAATTACTGGTGATATTGTTTTCTTTTAGGGTGAGGCACAAAGAAATCATTTGGGGAAACACTTTGTGCAGGAGCAGGAGTGATGGGCCTCACTATAAGAGTACTTTTCAGGAACTCAGCCATTTGTTGTAAGCCTCCCAGATATTAGCATCTGTAGATATGCTTCTTAGGGGCATTTTGTTTTTCAGGAAGAAATCATCCAATCTTCTGGTGGCAGGGGAGTGGTAGGTACTATACCATGTTGTCATGGTGTTTGGCACCAAGGGAGTTGGGGATGAGGTGTGATCTTGCCATTCAGTATCTTGGACTTTGACTTAACCCTTCTGTCTCTTACCCCTCAACTCCCTACCCTGGTTCCTTGGCTGTTGCTGCTGTTAATATCTACCATGTCTGATGGGTTTCTTCCAGTCTCCTATTGGGAAGATGGTGGTGGAATTACTTGGTTATCTGGGATATAGGAGATGTCCTGGGTAATTGGTAGCTCCTTTTAAGCATTTGTACTATTTCTTAGCTCTGTCTTCCTTTGTTTAACTTTGCAAGTGTCTCAGTTTTTATTTCCTGTTGTGAATTAGCTTTTCATCTGATAATGGGAAACATAATGAAGAAACAATGGGCTTGGAGTCAGACTACTTAAGTGACTTTGGAAAAATTCTTTAACTTGCGTGAGTCTCAGTTTCTGCTTCTATACAGTGGGGAGAGGAGGAGACTGGCCTCATCAGATTGTTAGATTTAAATAAGATTATGCATAATTGCTTGGCACACAGCATTTATGTTATAAATGATTCTTCCCTTCAACTGTTTCAGTTCAAATAAATAGTCTTTATTAATATGATTGTATCCTCAATTGAAACTACCAGTCTAGAGACTTGGATAAGCAGAGCAAACCATATTAAATGACCCATTGAGCTATTTTCTTCAGTTCTAAAATTCCTACTTTTAGGCTTAATTCAGCAATTTGTAGTGAAATTTAAAGTGGCCATTAACTACCTAAATGTTTCAGGTAAAATTCTGTTTGAAATGTAAGCAATTATAGGTAATAATGTTTAATTTGACATTTGTAAAATGGCCCACTTAGCAGTGAATATTTGATGAAATACATTTATTAAGAGTTACATATACATTTTTTTAATCCCTGAAATCACCCATTAGTTTCACCTAAACAGTTATCAGGCCTTTAATCTTATTACTTATATTTGTATCTGGTTAGCAAGTCTGCATCAGCAATTAGTTACAGATAATCTAGTTTCACTAAAATTTTGATTTAGCAGTTACTGATTACTTAATACAGTGTGTCTTCCTATCTAATGAAAACAGCTTATCTTTCAAATATTATGGTTGACATTACTGAGTCTGAAGTATTTTGGGAGTGTATGTCTTAAAACAAAGTTGACTTATTTTAACCCTTTTTTCTTTCTTTATTCATTTTCCTGCTCAGCTCTTCTGGAAAATTTTTCCTCTCTCAAACAACGTTCCTCCCATAAATACTCTTATCAGTGCAGTAAATTTATGTTTATGGTATCCCATCCTAGTGTCAATAAATTAATTATCAATAATATATCTAATTCATTTAAGATATTTTGTTACTTGTGCTAATGATGGCAAAAAAAAGTGACTTCTGTCTTTCATGGACTTATAGTATGTTTAAGAGATATGATATATTTGAGAATATGAATTACATGAGCATTTCATTAAGAGATAAATTTCAGATGCCAGAAAACAATGCAAAATTTGTCATTAAATGAACATAGAAAGTAACAACTTGCTTTAGAGACAAAATGATTGCTCTAAATAGAGAGTAGCTTTATTTTTTTTAATATATTTATTTTAATTGGAAGCTAATTACAGTATTGTAGTGGCTTTTGCCATACATTGACATGAATCAGCCATGGGTGAGAGTAGCTTTAAGCTAACATTTGTCGAGCCCCTGCTTTGTATTAGGTTTGCATTAAAAACCACAGTGCTCATTTAATTTTCAGTATCTCTTTAGGGTAGGTAGTTTTATTCCCCATTGGTAGATGATTCAGAAACAACGTAAGACAGCTAGAAAGGGTAGAGATGGTATTTTCCTGATACTTTGTAGAGTAGACTGTAAAGGAGAGTAGGATTAACATGATTATTGTTAATCATGCTAGGAACATGAGTAGAGGCTAGAGTGGCAAAGAGCAAGCTGTGTTGAGGGGCCAGGGAGTAGCCCAGTGTCGCTGTAAGAGAAATAAACAGGATCCGAAGTAGCACATTCAAAGACAAGCATGCAGGTTGAAGGAATGTGAGAAGCCACAGAAAGATTTTAGTCTGAAGAATGAAAGAGCAGCTGCATTGTGGGAAGGTTAATCTAGAAATAGGGAAAGGCCTTTCAGATAGGGGTCAATAAGGAAGGTCTTACAGTAAATAAAGTGTGAATGATGAAATCTGAACTGTTGTGGTAACATGGCAAAGAGAGAGGAATAAATATAAAACATTTGCAAGTAAAATTGGCAGTCTTACCGACAGAGGATGAGTAAAAACAAATCTAAAAATTTCAGCGTACTTGACTATAAGGATGGCTATTACCATTCTTTATTTAGGAAGTTATTTAAAAAAAAACAAAAAAACAAAAAAAAAAACAAAACTTCCCTGGTAGCTCAGACGGTAAAGCATCTGCCTACAATGCGGAAGACCCAGGTTCGATCCCTGGGTCAGGAAGATCCCCTGGAGAAGGAAGTAGCAACCCACTCCAGTATTCATGCCTGGAAAATCCCATGGACTGAGGAGTCTGTGGGGCTACAGAGTCAGAGATGGTTGAGCGACTTCATTTTCACTTTTAAATTAAAATTTTACTCAAAGGTATTTATTTTGTGTTTGAAAAAACTCCTAGTGAAAAAATATATTGATGAGAAATTATTTAACTTAGGCCTTTTAGTTTTTCACTTTTTTTTTTTTTTTACCATAGATTATCTAAAACACCTGGGACTTCCTGGGTAGCTCAGCTGGTAAAGAATCCCCTGCAATTCAGGAGGCCCTGGTTCAATTCCTGGTTCAGGAAGTTCTACTGGAGAAGAGATAGGCTACCCACTCCAGTATTCTTGGGTTTGCCTAGTGGCCAGATGGTAATGAATCTGCCTGCAGTGCGGGAGACCTGGGTTCAGTCCCTGAGTTGGGAAGATCCCCTGGAGGAGAACATGGCAACCTATCCCCTGTATTCTTGACTGGAGAATCCTATGAACAGAGGAGCCTGGCAGACTCTAGTCCATGGGATCACAAAGAGTCAGGCATGACTAAGCACAGCACACATCTAAAAAACACAAGTTGGCAGTTATCTTCCTAGTATAGAGTATTTGTTAATTTTATATCAATTTATTGAATTTTTGTTTGAAAAACAAAAACAGTAGATATATGAAACCTAAAAAAAAAAAAGACTAGAATAAGAAAAGAACTTCATTAAATATACCAGTTAAAGTGGGTTAGTATTCACTGACTATGCAGTCCATATAGATTTAGTTAGTCTAGTCTTTGAATTCTGAATTTTGTATAAAGTTTAAGAGAAAACAGGCACAGCTATTGCCTGCAAAATAATACTGGAGCTGAGATGTGAAATCACATTTTGATATGAGAAAATTTTGTTACTCCTTTAAAAGTAATATGTATTTTAATGTTTTGCTATTTATTTCACTGTCATTTGGCAGTGTGTTTGTTGTTTTAGTAAAAAAGTAGCAATATATGTTTCTGATAAAAGCCATTGAATTGGAAAGGGTACATAAATTGTATTAATGTCAAAGAATATCTTGATTTCAGGATGCCCCTAAATCGGGTACTAGTTGCAGCTCTCGCTGTTCAAGTTCCAGACAGGATTCTGAGAGCACAAGGCCAGAATCTGAAACAGAAGATGTATTGTGGGAAGACTTGTTACATTGTGCAGAATGCCGATCATCTTGTACCAGTGAGACAGATGTGGAAAACCTCAAATTAATCCATGTGTGAAAAAAGAATATAGAGACGACCCTTTTCATCAGGTTGGTTTACAGTGTTGGATTGTGTGGGCCTGTTGGTCCAGCTCCTTTGAATGTATATACATTTTACAGAGGTGAGAGAAAACTTACATTCAATTAAAATAATGTTCCCATATTTTAATTTTTATGTGACCTGTGATCTGGCTTCGTAGGAACATTGAATCTCAGTATTTATATAGTGATTGTCAGTCACCTTGCAAACATGTTCCTGAGAAATTGTTGGCAAATAGAATTTTCTCAGTCAGATTGTACTTCAGATGTATTAGTCCTTTTCTCACTAAGCGTACTTCATGGTCAGATTCATCTATACCTGTAACCTTAATTCCACACACGTATACAATTATAATTCATAAATATACAGCTCATGAATATCAGATTTCTGTTTCAAAGTGCCTGTAGTAATGCTATCCAACAGAAATAAAATGAGTTACATGCATAATTTAAAATTTTCTGGTAGTCTCATTTAAAAACATTTCAAAAGATAAAATTAGTTTAAATATGTTTTGTTTAACCCAGTGTATTCAAAATATTATTTCAACATATAACTACAATGAGAAGATCCAGTGTACTGCAACTAAGACCCGATGCAGCTAAATAAATAAATAAAATACTAAAATATTTATATTACATTATATTTATATTATAATATTTATATTATGCAAAAAAAAAAACAGAAGAAGCATAACTCTGACAAGTTGGAGAAAGTGAAGGAGTGTTTTGGTCCCCAGTTGCTAGATGTGAAGATGGGAGAGCACTTGTGTGCATAGGAGAAAAACAGGTGGGAAAATTGGTACAGTTTTGGTTTCTTAGGGTTCTGGAGAAAAGGTATACTTAGGAAGCCTAGCCTCCAATAGAACAAGGAACACATCCTCTGCTGAAACAGCCAGGGGAGGAAGAGTTCATGAAGCAAGTCAGACCATGAGAGTTACTTCATGATCTCTATTTGAAGTGCTGGAGGCCAGATGGTCTCTAATAGTAAAGAAGTGAGATGATAGGATAAGGGGCTTGTGGATAGTGGTGAAGGCTTGGCATTATCATTTATGGGAAATGGAGATGGTGAGGAGAGAGTATATGTTTATTTGTGTTCAAGCCATATAACACATTAAAAGAGTCACACTCCTACTTGGTTGAGTGAAATCTTGGTTTAGCTGGAATCTAAAACTATGAATTTGTAGCTGCCCAGTCTACACATTTTCCAAAGCAAACCATTCAACATTATAGTAATTCAAGTCTGTGCTCCAGTTACTGATGCTGAAGAAGCTGAAGTTGACTAGTTCTGTGAAGACTTTCAACACCTTCTAGAACACCAAAAAAATATGTCCTTTTTATCATAGGGGATTGGAACACAAAAGTAGGAAGTCAAGAGATAATCAGAGAAGCAAGTTTTACCTTGGAGTATAAAATGAAACAAGGCAGAGGCTGACAGATTTTGTTAAGAGAACTTGCTGCTCATAGCAAACACTCTTTTCCAACAACCCAAGAGATGATTCTACACATGGACATCACCAGACGGTCAATACCGAAGTCAGATTGATTATGTTCTTAAAGTACCTGAAAATGGAGAAATTATATATAGTCAGCAAAAACAAGATCTGGAGTTGACTGTGGCTCCTATCATGAGCTCCATATTGCACAATTTAGGCTTAAATTGAAGAAAGTAGGGAAAACCATTCAGATATGACCTAAATCAAATCCCTTATGATTATACAATGAAGGTGATGAATAGATTCAAGGGATTAGATCTGTTAGAGTGCCTGAAGACTATATGGACGGAAGTTTATAACATTATACAGGAGGCAGTAACCAAAATCATCCCAAAGAAATGTAAAAAGACAAAGTGGTTGTCTGAGGAAGTTTTATAGATATCAAAGAAGAGAAGCAAAAGAAAAGAGAGAAAGGGAAAGATATACCAAACTGAATGCAGAAAAATTCCAGAGAATAAGAGAGAGAGAGAGTCTTAAATATTGCAAAGAAATAGAGGAAAACAATAGAAAGAAAAGCCTAGAGATCTCTTCAAGAAAATTGGAAATATCAAGGGAACATTTCATGCAAGGATGGGCAGCATAAAGGGCAGAAATGGTAAGAACCAAAGAGAAGCAGAAGAGATTGAGAGTACATAGAAGAACTATACAAAAAAGATCTTAATGGCCCAGATAACCACGAAGGTGTGGTCACTCACATAGAACTGGATATCCTAGAGTGTGAAGTCAAGTGAGCCTTAGGAAGCATTACTACGAACAAAACTAGCAGAAGTGCTGGTTTTCTAGGTGAGCTGTTTAAAATCCTACAAGATGATGCTGTTAAAGTGCTGCACTGAATATGCCAACAAATGTGGAAAACTCAGCAGTGGCCAGAGGACTGGAAAAGTCAGTTTTTATTCCATTGCCAAAGAAGGGCAATGCCAAAGAATGTTCAAAGTACCATTCAGTTGCACTTTTCACTTGCTAGCAAGGAAACGTTCAAAATCCTTCAAGCTAGGCTTCAATAGCATGTGAACCGAGAACTTCTAGATGTACAAACTGGATTTCGAAAAGGAAGAGGAACCAGAGGTCAAATTGCCAGCATTCATAGGATCATGAAGAAAGCAAGGGAATTCCAGAAAAACATCTATTTCTGCATCATTGACTATGCTAAAGCCTTTGACTGTGTAGAACTTAACAAACTATGGAAAATTCTTAAAGAGATGAGAATACCAGACCATCATACCTGCCTCTTGAGAAACCTGTATGCAGGTCAAGAAGCAGCAGTTAGAACTAGACATGGAACATCGAGTTTTTCTAATTGGGAAAGAGTACATCACGGCTGTATATTGTCACCTTCTTATTTAATTTATATGCAGAGTACATCATGCAAAATGCCGTGCTGGATAACTCACAAGCTGGAATCAAGATTGCAAGGAGAAATATCAACAACCTCAAATATGCAAATGATACCACCCTAATGGCAGAAAGTGAAGAGGAACTAAAGATCATCTTGATGAAGGTGAAAGAGGATAGTGAAAAAGCTGGCTTAAAGTCAATATTAAATAAAACTGAGATCATGGCATCTGGTCCCATCACTTATGGCAAATAGAAGGGGGAAAAGTGGAAGCAGTGATGGATTTTCAAGAAAATATTTTCTTGAGCTCCAAAATCACAGCCAATGGTGACTGCAGCTGTGAAATTTAAAAAAGACCCTTGCTCCTTGGAAGGAGAGCTATGACAAACCTAGACAGCATATTAAAAGCAGAGACATCACTTTGCTGACAAAGGTATATGATGTCAAAGCTTTGGGTTTTCCAGTAGTCATGTACAGATGTAAGAGTTGGACTGTAAAGAAGGCTGAACAAAAAGAATTGATGCTTTTGAACTGTGGTGTTGGAGAAGACTCTTGCAAGTCCCTTGGACTGCAAGGAGATCCAACCAGTCAATCCTAAAGGAAATCAACTCTGACTATTCATTGGAAGGACTAGCACTGAAGCTGAACCTCCAATATTTTGGCCACCTGAAGCAAAGAGTTGACTCATTTGAAATGACCCTTACACTGGGAAAGATTGAAGGCAAAAGGAGAAGGACCTGGCATAGGATGAGGTGATTAGATAGCATCACTGACTCACTTGACTTGAATTTGAGCAAACTGGGTTATAGTGGAGGACAGAGGAGCCTGATGTGCTGTAGTGCATGGGGTCACAAAGAGTCGGACATGACTTAGCGACGGAAAAATAACAGTTTTACACAGTTGTATTATATTCTCTAGAATATAGTCATAATAATTATAATAACAGATTTAATAAGCATTGACCCTATATATCACCCATTGTGCAAAATAATCTAGATGCATTGTCTCATATAATCTCCATGATCTATGTCAATGTAGTTTGTTTTTTGTTTCATAAATGAGATGAAGGCTCAGGATTAAGTAATGCACCCAGAGTCACACAGTGTAGGTGCCAAGTAGTTGCTATTCAAGGGACAGGAAAGGGGATGCTATGCTGGTTAAGATATTGGATAAGGCAAGAATCTAGACATGTTAAATTAAGAAGGAAATATGAAGAAGAAAGACCGATAGGTTGAAGAATATGCGCGTTCAAGGAAAAGTGTGTTTTAAATTGAAGGTGTGAGGAATCTTTCCTCTCTGGTAAGATAGAAGACTGTGGTTAGAGGCTCATTTCAGAAGTAGGCATTTCAGTGTGGTGACAGGGTCCAGGGTGTGGTCATGGGACTAGTTGAAGATCCTTCGAATTTAAGAAGTGAAAAGAAAAAAAACAAAAACAGAATAATGCATGGGAAAAGGGTGATGGATGAATCACCTGTATATTCATCTAAGTCACTGAGGATAATAACTGGATTTTAGGTTTATGAAAATGTCTGTGAGCTCTTTTCTCAGCAACCGTATAAGTGGCACAGAGCTAGGGACCGTGTGTTGCTTTGCTCATTGTTGTATCACACAGCGCTTGGTACATAGTAGGTGCTCAATATTAGTTGAGTGAAATAATGAAACAAAAATTTTCAAAAGGTGCTAAGTAGACCTTTCTTAAATGATTAAAAATTTTGTTGTAATGAATGCTCTATAGAATAGATTTTGGTCCTAAATCTGTTATATCTCTTTTTTCCTTTTTTTTTTGGTAAGATAATTTTTTTTTTTTACTGTTTTACTCTACATATTAATTACAGTATTCTAGATTTACAGTGGTTTTGCTTTTTGATTCAGGATGATTTCACATGCATTTTGTATTCTCAGGCTTCTAAAAACAAGCTCATGTTTTCAGTTTTAGCTGAAATTGGCTCCCTTTAATGAAAAGCTCCTTTTTTTGTTTGTTTGTTTGGCTAAGATCTGTATAAGGTGTGGAGGACCCTTTTCTGCCTACGATAAAGACTGGAAAATTCCTCCCCATGAAGACGCATGGCGCATTTCAGTGTGTTCTAGACAGTGTGTCACAAAATATGTAATTTTATCTTCTTTTCTTGGTAAATAGTTACTGAAACATTTCTAAAAATGAAAAGTTTTATTCCGTAGCCACGGATGAGTATATAATATAAAGGTGCATTCCGGGAGCTTCCCTGGTGGCTCAGTAGCAAAGATCCACCTGCCAGTGCTGGAGACATGGTTTCGGTCCTTATGTCAGGAAGATCCCATGAAGAAGGAAATGGCAACCCACCCCAGTATTCTTGCCTGGGAAATCCCATGGATAGAAGAGCCTGACAGGCTACAGTCCATGGAGTAACAAAGAGTTGGCACAATTTAGTGACCAAACAATGACCAAGACACATTCAAGTGAAGTTAATTTTTCAGTGGGTAAAACCATACTTTTAACTGCTATAGTTCCCAGAGGTGGAAACTTCAAGAAAGCTTTGAATGAACAGGGAACAAAGCAATTGAGATTTTGATAAGGATAACAAGAAGTATTGAATGAGTTCTAAACTTTAGCTTGAAAAACATAGCTAAGAAGAACCTGTTATCTGATGAAGCTGTAAAGTGGAATGATTTGCTCTTATGTTTTCTTTGAGCCTTTTAAAAAATCTTTCATGTACTGAAGGCAGTGTATATTTCAATAAGAATGTTTTTTTGAGTATATTACACATGCACACACACATTCCTATATCTTTTTATATTCTCCTTTCTATGCTCTTGCCTTTTTCCTTTCTAGAAATAGGAAAATGCTATCAAATGCTAGTTAGAAGTTACCTGAGCAAAATGAGTACTTTTAGAATTAGAATGAAGAATTTTTTGATTTCCCATTTCTTTTTCTAGATGGACATTCTTGATATTGAATATCTTGCCTCATATAATTCACTGTTACAGACTGAGAGTTTAAAAAAAAGGAGCCTCTATATCGATGCTTTAATCTATTACCTCTGTGGTTTAACACTCTTTCCATTCAGCTTCTCATACTTATTCCAGGCTTTTTGGTTTCATCATTTTTCATAATTATTATAGTTTCAGGGAAATTTTGACATTTTAGTGTAAATTATTTCTGTTTTGTTTGGGGATAAATTATAAAATACAATTTGAGGAATTAGGTGGATATTTAATAACTCCTTTCAGTATCACATAGCTCTTAAGGTTCTTCAGTAATGAAATATATACTCTGAAGGTTAATGTTATTAAGATACTCTGTTTTGGGAATAGATAAATTTTCAGAGGAACCATCTTGGTAGCCAAATAACTACACATAAAAGGGCTTTGCCAGTAGCATGACTACTGGCATTATGGTTTGCCTGTGTAATTGTTCATCACTTTTTTTACTTTGTGCACATAAATGTGGTATGTTAGCTTTACATAAAGAAAATTAATGTATGAGGTCAGAATAATAATAATAAGTTCCCATATTTATTTTCTTGCATATTATTATGTTACTTTTTATACCTTTAATTGAGATTAATCAGTGCAACTTACTTCCTCCAGAGGAAAATATATTCCTTAAGTCTGCAGAAGCATATCTTTTATCATATTTCAATCACATTTTTATCTGCCAAAGAATATTTTAAAGTAGATTCTTTTGTTCATTGTTAGAAGTTCTTTCAATGAAATATGTTATTAAAATAGAAATAATACAATATTAAAAATATCAATTGTAGCTCATTCTGGAACTAATCTTTTTTGGGGGGAGGTACCAGTCTTCTTGTGTTATTTCTATTGATATCTGATAATGTAAAGATTAGTGTTTTATTGTGTTGCTATCTTTAACCCTCAACTATCCTATTTTAAAGTTTTATTCTTTTAATTGTAGATCTGAAACAAACAGAAAAACACACTAAATATTTGATTTTGTTTGCTTTAAAGCTTCCAGCTTTTCTTCCTACCATTTTCTATTCTGTGAAACTGTGAGAGCTACTTTATTTTACCTAGGGGAATACTTCTAGTTCTATGTACTTCAGTTTGCAATATTTGCTCCAAAGGGAAAAGTTGAATGGATCCTTTGGAGAAATGCTAGATTTAAAAAAAATCAGAAAAGTAACTAAATCAAGTATTAAGGGTAAGTGTGTGTCTTTCTGAATAAGATTGTATCACTGTTTAGTCTTTCAGAAAGGTTCAAATCTCGGTGATCATTTTCTTTTGTATCAGACATGCATAAGTTGAACAGTCAGTAATATGAATAATTAGTAATATGAATTTGATGCACATTGTCTTTGAACACTGATATATTAGGAGTTATGTAAACAGATTGACAACTAAGTGCCTTTGCTGACAAATTTTAGAGTATTTTTGAACAATAAGTTGCCCTGGTATAGGTTCTGAAAGTTCTTAACTTATATGCATTTTTATAACTGTAATTTCTTATGCTACATGTTCAGTGTATATGCTAACTAATTTTAAGATAGAGTTTTAGTGTCCTTGAAATTGTGCATGAGATAGCTTTGTATAGATATATCTGTTATATAAATATAAATGCATTCACTAATTTCTATTTTTTAGTGTATATAGTTAAAATTGTGTGTGTGTGTATATGTATATATACACATTTTATTTTGAAATGCAGTTAATATACTCACCAATTTCTGGTTAATTTTTATAGAGTCATTTGCCCTGGCTGCATAGTTCCCACCCAGGATTAGAAAAAATAAGTGCTATCGTATGGGAAGGCAATGACTGCAAGAAAGCAGATATGTCTGTCCTTGAAATCAGTGGAATGATAATGAACAGAGTGAGTTTTTAAATTTTATTTGTTTAGATAGTGATTATTAATATAGTAAATGATTACTGAAGTGTTATATTTACAACCTACTCACCTCACTTCTTCAACCTGAAAAAAAAAAGTTCCTTGTATTTGAGTGGTTTGTCACCAAACATTTTTTGGTGCTTTTCATTTTCTGATCAAGAATAGACCTTGATGGTTTAAATTTTTCTTTTATGTTATTCTTTTTTTTTGCTTTCAGTGGATCAAATTTAGGAGCTGCTAGGTATATACAATTGTTAATGAAAACATTTTTCTGTATCATTTACCTCACTTCATTGATTTATTACTACCCAAAACATTAAAAAAAGAGAATTCATACTGGAAAATTTCTATTGATGCTTGTCTCTTAAATATACAATGGTAAAAGAATCTTAAGTCACTTGGAGGTGTAGAATACAAATCTTACAGATTTAAACTTCAGTTTCTATTATTTCTTTTATTACATCATTACTACTTTTAAAATTTTGCTAATTCCCATGGACAGCTAGGCGTGATTTAACTTGCAATTTTAAATTTCTTGTGTATTGCTAACTAGAACTCTTGTGCATACTTTTATGTAGGAAGGAATTAAAATAACTGGTTTCAGAAACTGAGCTTCTTCCTATTACATATTTCCATGTGAGCTATGAAAAGCTGTTAACAAAGAGTCTCCAAAAACTTGCATCTGGTTAATACTCTGTACCTTATTTGTGAATTTTTACATACTATGCAATATGATGATAAAGTAACTAGATGATATTTAAAATCCCTCTCAGTCTTGCCAATGTTATATTTTCCATTATTTAATTTCCAAATTCCTTTTTTTCTTATAATTCCCCTGCCCCTTTTTCCCTGGCTCTTATTTAATTTTTACCCCCCTAACATATTCTCTCTTCTGAAATGGTTTCAGAAAACAATATGTATATACATATATGTATATATACATAAAAGAAAGTAGATTTACAGTTTAAGGAGATTATCTATTTGTATTGTGAACTCTTTGAAGAAGAACATAAAGTATACATTCTAGATTTTTTTCTGTAACTGGATTTAAGTGGATAAGATCTCATTCTTTTCAGTATTCTGGTATTTGTATTTCTAAAGTTTTAAATAATGAGATAAGCGGAATATTTTTTTCAAGGTCCAGGTAAGACCAGGTAAGTAAATCCTTTTGCATCTACTTAATGAATTAGAGATCTGATGATGAACTATTTTTTTTTTGAACTATTTTTAAAAATTGAAAAATATTGACTTAACATTTTATGTGTAATAGGTTCTCAAACTTTGAGTAAATTTAAATTTCATTATTCAGGTATTAAAACTGATATATTTTAACAGTAATTTCATATTGCTATAAATAAAATAATGCTTCATTAGGAATTAATCTTACTGTAGATAAAATTTTTGTATTTTCTCTCTCTCTCTCTATAAAGGTAAACAGCCATATACCAGGAATAGGCTACCAGATTTTTGGAAATGCAATCTCTCTAATCCTGGGTTTAACTCCATTTTTTTCCGACTCTCCCAAGCTACCGACTTGGATCAACTCACAGCACATTCTGCTTCAGAACTTTATGTGATTGCATTTGGTTCCAATGAAGATGTTATGGTTCTTTCTATGGTTATAATAAGCTTTGTGGTTCGTGTGTCTCTTGTGTGGATTTTCTTTTTTTTGCTCTGTGTAGCGGAAAGAACTTATAAACAGGTGAGTATAATATGGACATCTTAATAGAGAATTTTATCCTTTTCATAATATTCATGGTATTCCTGAAGTATTTAAGTGTTTCATTAAATCATTTTGACATGCTAATTATTTCCCCATTTTGTTTTTATAATAGTTAACCAAATAAAACCTTAATAACTTCTGTTTTGTTATTTTTTGTTTTTATGTGGTAATCTACTTGAAAATTAATTTTTATTTTAATCTTTTTTAGCGATTACTTTTTGCAAAACTCTTTGGACATTTAACATCGGCAAGGAGGGCTCGAAAATCTGAGGTTCCCCATTTCCGATTGAAGAAAGTACAGAATATAAAAATGTGGCTCTCTCTCCGATCCTATCTTAAGGTAGAATGGTAGTGATAAAAGTACTCTTAACGTGCTGGCTCCCTCTCATAGTTCCAATTCTTTGTCAGTATGTATGTATGTCTAGATTTATAGTCAGATTTGTACTCACATGGTGCTATGTGGCCACGTCTAGTGTTCATTTTGATCCATATGCAGAAATTCAAAATGTTTAACTGGTTCTTTACAGTAAAAGATCTGAAGTCCAGAAGGCTTAAATGCATTTTAGGTAGATGATTCAAGATCAGATTGTTCTAAATTTATCTTTGTTCATAAATCTCACCAACTACTACTACTCATTCAAAAGCTAGATTAAAGATTTTGTTTCTACAATAGAATGATTATATCACAAGCCAGCAGAGGGAGCCCACTGCTTAAAAAAGGAAGTAAAAAAAAAAAATCTGTCAATGAGCTGCCTCACTGAGGTGACCTATTACTATTTGAAAACTTTAGCTTCCAATTCTAAACCACCTTTTCATGCCATTCTTTTCCTTTAATCTTTTAAAATAACTTTCCTAATTATGGAATTAAGATATAAAAGCTCAGGAGGGAAATGGGAAACATCTGAATTAGTTTTAGCAAAACATTTTTTCTGAGGATTATTTCTTTGTTGCATACTCATTGTGTATGGAGTAATCATAGCTTAATAAAATTCACCTAAAGGCCAACTATCCTCTGACATGCTTAGATCTTTAATGACTTTTATTTTGAGGTAACAAGGAAAAAGTAGAAAAATTTTGCAGTATTTGTCTACACTTCTGTTTAAAAATATTCATTATGCTGTTTATTTAACTTATTAAACTCACCTAAGTTAGTGTTCATTGGGCAATGCCACAGATCAGTGTAGATTGTTTTTTCTCACTGTGACACCGCTGGAAGGATGGTTATGATCCTTGTTACCTGTCTTAGTGAGAAGCCACCTAAAATTTGCTCTCCGTATCATCCCTGAGCAGGTATTGCATTCTTTTATGCATTGATTATTTTAGTCAATAAACATTCATTTAATGTTAACCATGTGCCATTCACTATTGATGAAATGAAACTCCCTGCCATTAGGAGCTCATTCTTCAGTGAGGGAAACATGTAACCCTAGGTCTAGGAATTATCCTGAGTACTGACTTCCTCTTTTGCATTTCCAACATTCAGTTTATTCAGTTCTCACCCTTTCCGTTTCCAAAATGTATCTCAAATCCATTTATTTCTCTCTTTCTGTTTTTATTTCCCCAACCTAATTGCAGCCACCAATTATCTCCTCTATTGGATTACTGTAGTTTCGTCTTACATGGCATCTCAGCATTCCTGTTTCCTCCTTTTAATATTTTCCTCAGTTTGCTGCCAGAGGTGTCTTAAAAATGTAGAT
Source organism: Aepyceros melampus (assembly GCA_006408695.1). Lineage (NCBI taxonomy): Eukaryota > Metazoa > Chordata > Mammalia > Artiodactyla > Bovidae > Aepyceros > Aepyceros melampus. The sequence goes on from SJXQ01001465.1 coordinate 72,869, forward strand.
TTGACCATATTCTTAAAACCTTCTGAAAATTCTCCATTGATCTTAGGATGTAGAACCAAATCTTAATAGGGCTTTTAATGCCCTTCATGACTCAGCTCTTGCAGATAGCCTGTGCCTCTTGTCTCATTTTGAATACTTTCCTCCCTGCATTCCAGCCAGACTACCCTGCTTCAATGCTTTGAATGTACTGTGATCTTTTCTGTTTTACACTCTTGCACTTGTTTTTCCTTCTACCAATAACACTGCCGTGTGCCATCATGCTACTGCACCCTACTTTGGTGTAAATATCACTTCCTTGGAGAGATCTTCCCAGACCTACACAATCTTTCTGAGAGTTAAGAGTATGGGCCTGGGAAGATCTCTGTAAAGAAATGATATTTGTACCAAACTTGTCACCAGTGTTCTGAAAGCATTCTATACCTTTCCTTCATAGCTCTCATCACAACTTGCACGTGTATCTGTCTCTATGAGCTTGATATTTGACTCCTTGTCTGTTTTGTTCTTTACTATATTTCCAGCATCTAGCACTGCCCCTCATTCTGAGCAGGTGTTCAAAAAAACCTGTTGAATAAATGGTTAGTGTTTGACAAAATGGAATATTTGAGATTTATCCTTCTACAAATTCTAGGCTATATATTCACCATTTTTCATGGTTTTGCAAATCCTCAGGCAATAATAACTGTTTATAATTAAAATTCATCTCTCAAATCAGGTATATTTTCAATGTCATAAGCTATGGTCAATGTGCAGTGATAGATCAGTACCTTAACTGAAAGCATGGAATTAGCTGCTAATTAGTAAATATATTTAAAAGTGTTTTCACTTTTCTCCCCTCAGCGTCGAGGTCCTCAGCGATCAGTTGATGTCATAGTTTCATCTGCTTTCTTGTTGACTATCTCAGTTGTATTTATCTGTTGTGCCCAGGTGAGTTAACTTATTTTGTGTAGAATTTAGAGAATCAGATCCATAAATATTCAACCTCCAAGGCTTTCTAATAATAAAGTAATAAGTAATTTGAAATTGAATTTTTACAGTTTATTTTTTTCAGTAGAGTAAGTAAATGCATCTTACTTATTTACATGATGAATAATAACTAACTTATTTTCAGGGGTCTATTAATTGAACATAAAATAGTTTTTGTCTACAATTCACCTTATTTCCGAAAACAAACTGATGAGTGTCTAGAGTTATGAAATTTTTCAGACTATTTTCCATGATCTCTGCTTTATTCACATTTAATATTAACTTTTATTTTATACCTGAATATATCACTGTGACTTAACTGCCTCATCTCTGAAAAAAGAATTCTCATTGACCAAGATTAGTCAGGAAGCACAAAAGTATCTCAGGATATAGTCTATGCTATGAAATTTAAACTTCCGTTTCAAGTAATAAGACATGCTAGGTTACTTGAAAATTCTTCTGGTTTAAAACATACAATACTGGGGGAAAAAAACCCAGCATCTTAATATGTATAAGTGAGGTGTTTTATATATATACATATTACTTGTATATTTCAGTTTATAACACAGTAAAGGGCCAAAAATGAGGATAAAAGTGAAAAACAGAGCAGTTAAGTATATATGTTTAATGTTAGGTTGAAGTGCTTGGTTTGTGTTAGTATGTGAGAGACTTGAGATTTTACTCCCATTTGAAGACAGGAGATGAGGCCTTGATTTGCTGTACCTCCTTATACATATGCTACAAGGCCAAAATCCTCAAAGGCCTACAGTCTCAGTGAAAAGGTGCAATAAGAAAAAGTCTGCCCAACAGCACAGGAAGACAAGAAGGAAGCTTGGTCAGTTTTGCCAGTATTCTGGCCAAGGAGGCAGAGAAAGTCTCTCCTAAGAATTTATAAATGTAGGTCAGCTTTTAAAACAGATTCAGGGTTCAAGTGTACATTACAGATATTGTCTTGTAGCTGCTGTGTCAAGAAGTTAATATAACAAGATCCTAGACTCCTGGATACCTGAAAGAAGCTAAACCGAGACTGTTCTTGGGGATATAACATCAACCCTAATCCTCGCAGAATTTGCACAGTTAAAGCCCCTTCAGGTCTCAGAACACATGAAAAAACTTTCTAACATGAGTGAGTCAACAAATTAACACACAGCAGGAGTACATCTCCAGCAACTTCAGATCTGATCATATAGAAACTATAAGCTTGTTTAAAATGCTGAAGATGTAGATAACACTATTAAAAAAAAGAGCAGATAGATTTGAGACATACTCAAGCATTGCTTCATAGAAGTAAAAAAAAAAAAAAGTCACTGACATTAGAAACACAACAAACAGCAAATTGAAGACAAAGGTAATTGGTGAGCTAGGAGGTGGAAGAAATTACCCAGAATATAGAATAGAGAGGAAGAGATGGAAATATGAAAAGGAGATCCAACATATATCGAATAGGAATTACATATTGAAAGAAGAGAGAGAGCAGTATTTGGAGAGATGATGACTTAAGAGTTTTTCTGAATTAGTAGAATATATTAATTTTCAGGTTTAGGAAGGACAAGAACAAGAAGCCACAATAAAAACAAATTGACACTTGGATACATTATAGAGATAGAGCAGTAGAGATACTGCAGAACAGCAAAAAACAGAAAAATCTAACACAATCTAAAGGAAGAAGACTGGTTTCTTTACTCACAATTGCTTGTTGCATTTCAGTCTTTTCTTCAAGGTTTTATTTCCCTGTTCCTGAAGTACATCCTGCAGTATTTTTGTCTCTAATGAACATAAAATCTATTTCTGTCAACAAAAGACACATGGAACATAATAACATTGTCAAGTTTTAAATGTAAAAAGATAGAAAAATACATTGCAGATATATACTAGCCAAGAGAAAGCTGGTGAAGTAACATTAATAGCAGATGAAATAGACTGTAATCTAAGACGTGTTCCTGGGATAGAGAGAAACCTGACAAAAAGTTTGAAGAATTGTTAGTCAGGAAGATCTAACAATTCTAGAATTGTATGTGTGTTATCACATAACTTCAGTCTTATACAGCCTAAATCAATAGCACTGTAGTGAGGAATTAACAAAATGCCACATTGGGAGCTTTGAACACATTACTTTCATTATTGATGAAGCAGACAAAAATATGAAGACATGTATCTAAATAAGACAGTTAAAATTTTATTCTGAAATTGGACAATACATACTCTTCAGACACAGAACAGTTTATTAAACTTTCCATGTACTAGGTGACAAAATGATTCTCAACTGATACCATACAGACCTCTAGTTATATACAGTTAAAGTAGAAAACAATGACAGCAAAAAGAAAACCATGCATTTGGAAATTTCAAAACACACTTACAACAGTGTTTAAAAAGAAAACTCACAGTATTAAACTGAAATAGTTGAAAATTAAAAAACAAATAGTAGTGTATATTAATGTCATTAAAGTTAAAAGCTTCTGTGGACAGTTTTGTAGAAATATTAATTAAAACTGACTCAAAAAGTAACTGAAGAATTGGGAAGACCCTGTAGCCATACAGCAGTATTGATTCAGTAGTTTGAAAATCTGCTACCAACAAAAATACCGAAGACCCATGTGATTTTTACAGATGAATTTTGCCAAATGTTTTAATAAACAAAACATTAATAAACAAGTAACCCTAATCCTACGCAAAAGATCTAGGGAGTAGAAAAAGGGAATATTCCCCCAACTCATTTTATGTACTTCATGTAACTTTGTTACCAAACCAGAGAGACAATATGAACACAGGAAGCAGTGAACCAGCTTAGATGCAGAAATACTCAGAAGATGAAGCCAGCAGTTAATAACAGTAAATATGCCATGACCTAGACAGCCTATCCCTTGGATGCAAAGGTTTTCAACTTTAAAAAATCCAGTTATCTAGTTTGAACTCCTTTAGCTGATTAAAGGAGAAATCATCTGATCATATCAATAGATACGAAAACAAATTGGTAAATTTCGATGGGAGTTTCATAATATAGTGACTGAAAAGTACTGTTCTTAATTTGATAAATAAAAAATCTTTCAAAAACTGGAGCAAACATTGTACATATGATATTTATTATCTTTGAGATACTTTAAAATCAGGAATGAGATGGGTGCCCTCTTTATCACTTCTAGTTAAGAAAGGTACTAACCAGTGAAGATAGGGAAAAGAAAGAAATTGTATAAAGATTGGAAAAGAAAAAAAACAAACATAGACTGTATGGATGTCTATGTACAATATTCTAGTAATTTCCAGACAAATTATTAAAAACATGGCACATTTTTTTAGAAGTGCAAGATCAATAAAAGTGGATATAACCTCAATATAAAAGAATCAGTTTTGTTTCTGTAAGTCAGAAATCAGCAAATTTTTTCTATAAAGGTCCAGATTAAATATTTTAGACTTTTACCTGATACATTCAGTCTCTCATATATTCTTCTCTTTGCCTCTCCCTAAAAATTGTTAAGTATTAAAAAAAGCACCATAAATGACAAAAGAGAGTCTGTGAAAAAATACTGGCAAAATACATGGTTTAAATAGCTTTGTTAATCACAATAAATAAATAACTTCAACAAATCAATAAAAACAGACAACTTAATAGAAAAAGTTAGATACAATATTTAAATAAGATAACTTAGAGAAGAGGAAACCCAGTGACCAGTAAGCATATGAAACATACTCATCCTCCCTAAGTAATGTGGAAAAGTAAAAGGAAAAGAGTAAGAGAACAGTTTACACCCATTAGAATGGCAGGTGTTAAGAAGTTGAATAATACCTAGTTTGGACAGATATGAAGGCAAAGGGAACTCTGATCCGCTGCTGAGAGTATAAATTGGCACAACTGTTTTCAGAGACAAATTTGTAATACCTGCTAACACTGAATGTGTGACTATCCAAGGCTTTAGCAGTTTTACTCCTAGATATTAACTCCTCAAGAAGGTCTTACATGTGCACAAGAAGACCAGGAGAGGCAGAAGAGAATATTTATTGTGACACAGTTTGCAATGAGGAAATTGGCAGCCCAGTGAATGTTAATTGGTAGAGTAGGCAAATCCACTGTGGTCGATTCTTTTACTGTAATACCTTGCAGTAGTTAGAATGAATGAATTTAAGCTTAATGAATCATGGATAAACTTTGAAAACAAAATGCAGTAGATTAAAAAGCAAATTGAAGAATGATAAGGTCAATGTGATAGCATTTATACAAATTCCAACATATATATAACATAACATAGTATAAGCATAAGTACCTAGCTAACTGTGAAAGCTGGTGGAAAAGGTAAATGCAAAAGTCATTCCCCTTACAGAGGGGTGGGGAAGAGGGGAATGATGAAAAGAACAGCTTAAAGGGGCTTCCTTTGAATCTTTACTCTTTGTTTTTGAAAATCTAAAAAATATTGCAAGATATTAAGATATAATGAAAGTAAATATATGAGTTTTGATTACATAATACTCAATACCTTTCATGTGCTTGCAGTATTTCCTAAGAAATGTCAAATGTTTGAAAAATGTAACACTATATCCATGATCTATCTGTATGAAGTAAAATTTTACTTTTTTAAAGAAGAAATTTTTGAATCACATTCTTCTTCATATTGCCTTTTCCTTAAATTTTTAGTTGCTTCATGTACATGAGATCTTCCTTGATTGTCACTACAATTGGGAACTGGTAATCTGGTGCATCTCGTTAACACTTTTTCTCCTAAGATTTGTTACCCTTGGATCAGAAACAAGTAAAAAATATAGCAATACCTCAATATTACTTACTGAACAGGTGAGAATTCATGTTTATTATGTTATGAATTAATGTCTAATACCTACATGTTAAAATTAAAAGTTTTCATTTACTTCAGAATTTTTCAGGAACCTCTGTTAAGACCATTTATATTATAGAGCAAAACTTGAAATTTGGTAGCACACAAAACTTTCTTCAGTGTTCTGCCTTGATACAGATTTCAGGTCTAAGCTATTGTTTCTATGTCTCATTTTTATTTGATAAGCAGAAAATACCATTTGTAGAAATGATGGATTTTAAACCATTGTTGGGATATGTTTGCATTACAGTGTAGCAGAGCCATATTTGAATAAGCATTAACTTTTATTTGATAGAAAGTGTAAAGCCTAATAATTTTGATGCTTAACTTTATTTTATATGAATTTTTAAAAGTATTTTCCTTATTTCATAGGAATTATTTAAACACTTATTTCTAGTGAACTTATTGAGTATTTTTGTCAGGAATAGTTTGATTTTTAGAAATTGGTAACCCTGTCAAACCAAGTCAGTCAGAGGGAAGGGGAAAGTAGGAAACAAATCAACTGATTTACTTTACTCTAGTTATTGTTTATTTTCTGTGTTAATTTGGATCTGAGACTAAAGTGTTTCACATTTTAATAAAGAAATCCAGTTTTCCTTCTTTCAGCTTTTAGTTACCTTTGAAAAGTTAAAAAAATTATTTTCTTATACAAATATTTGCTGTAAGACGTTAGGAATATATAGTTAAGTGTGAAGAAGAATATTAATATCACCTATACTCTTAATAATAGAGAACTACAGCTAATATTTTAGTAAATGTTTTTCAGTTCCTCTTAAAAATAAGTATTTATTATAATTTTAAGTTTATTTGTTAATTCTTTTTTAATAAAAGATAAACCTCTACTTGAAAATGGAAAAGAAACCTAACAAAAAGGAGGAATTGACACTAGTGAACAATGTTTTAAAACTGGCTACTAAATTGCTAAAGGTAAGAGTGAAAATGAAAATGGACATCATGTAGAAAATGCTGTTCTAACTTTTCTTACTTTGTTTGTAGATCCTAATTGGTGTTTGGTTTTCAGGATTATTGAAAATGTTTTCCAAATTATTTTTGAGCACATTTCATATAGTTTACATTTTATTTCTCATTGAAAAGCTAATCAAAGTAATTCAGATCATTTCATTTTGAACTTCTATTCAGTTTTGAAATTTTAAGACTCTTAATAATGTTTAGAATATTGTAGAAGTTGGCATCTTTGGAAGTTTTTGCATCCTAGAACTTAAAATAGATTTTAAAAAAGAAGATTTGATGTTAATTTGCTAATTTGTTTTTTTCATTTTCTATTTCTTAAAGCAGTCTTCTGTTTACTTGGCCTGAGTTGGTTTAAAAAGTAGTAATACATTATCACTGTAATAATTATATATCACCAATAAATAAATTTTCAAAGCTTTTTTGGGTAGCAATCAAAAATAATTTCAGTATATTTCATCTCATAACAGTAACTCCTTCAGTTCAGTTCAGTCGCTCAGTCGTCTCCGACTCTGCGACCCCATGAACCTCGCACAGCAGGCCTCCCTGTCCGTCACCAGCTCCCGGAGTCCACCCAAATTCATGTCCATTGAGTCGGTTATGCCATCCAACCATCTCATTCTGTCATCCCCTTCTCCTCCTGCCCTCAATCTTTCCCAACATCAGGGTCTTTTCCAATGAGTCAACTCTTCGCATGAGGTGGCCAAAGTATTGGGGTTTCAGCTTCAACATCAGTCCTTCCAATGAACACCCAGGACTGATCTCCTTTGGGATGGACTGGTTGGATCTCCTTGCAGTCCAAGGGACTCTCACGAGTCTTCTCCAGCACCACAGTTCAAAAGCATCAATTCTTCAGCACTCAGCTTTCTTCACAGTCCGACTCACACATCCATACATGACCACTGGAAAAGCCATAGCCTTGACTAGACTGACTTTTGTTGGCAAAGTAATATCTCTGCTTTTGAACATGCTATCTAGGTTGGTTATAACTTTCCCTCCAAGGAGTAAGAGTCTTTTAATTTCATGGCTGCAGTCACCATCTGCAGTGATTTTGGAGCCCAAAAAAATAAAGTCTGACACTGTTTCCCCATCTATTTGCCATGAAGTGATGAGACCGGATGCCATGATCTTACTTTTCTGAATGTTAAGCTTTGAGCCAACTTTTTCACTTTCCTCTTTCACTTTCATCAAGAGGCTCTTTAGTTCTTCTTCACTTTCTGCCATAAAGGTGGTGTCATCTGCATATCTGAGGTTATTGATATTTCTCCCGGCAATCTTGATTCCAGCTTGTGCTTCTTCCAGCCCAGCGTTTCTCATGATATACTCTGTATATAAGTTAAATAAGTAGGGTGACAATATCCAGCCTTAACATCCTCCTTTTCCTATTTGAAACCAGTCTGTTGTTCCATGTCCTGTTGCTTCCTGACCTGCATACAGGTTTCTCAAGAGGCAGGTCAGGTGGTCTGGTATTTCCTCTTTGGAGGTAATTTAATAAAATATAATTATCACTACAGTGTTAATAATTCCTTTCTTTCTTAAAAGGAAACAATTTTTTGTAAAATCTCTTTCTGTAACAAATTAAATGGAAATTTTAGAATTGTTTATAAAGTGTTCGTAGAATAGTAGGAAATTAGTTGCATCTCAATGCTGTGGTTACTTCTTCAGTTAACTAAAATGCATTAACTGACTATAGATTGTGACTCACAGTATATTAGGCACTGAAAGGGGTCAGAAGAGTTAGGTGGTTTTTTTTTTTTTTTCCCAATTTTATTTATTTATTTTTGGCTCTGCTAGGTCTTTGTTGCAGCATGGGCTTTTCTCTAGTTGTAGTGAGCAGGGACCCCTTTCTAGTTGTGGTGAGCAGTCTTCTCTTTGCGGTGGCTTCTCTTTTTGTGGAGTATAGGCTGTTGAGCATATTGTTGCCAGTCCTGTCTCTAGAGCACGGCTCATTAGATGTGGCAAATGAGCTTAGTTGCTCTGCAGCATGTGGGATCTTCCCAGACCAGAGCTCAAACCCATGTTTTTTTTTACCACTGAGCCACCAGGGACGCTCTGGGTGAGTTTTTGACACATAAATATTGAGTATCTTGAGAGTCTAGACACTATGCTAGCTAGGAGAAGGCTCTAAAGTTGAGACTTCATATGAGCAGCTTCATTTGCAAAATAGAGAGAAATACAAAGTTAACAAAAAAACAAAACACATCAGTGTGATCTTTTTTGATCAAACATAGTCTTCTATTCAGAACCCGGGACATAATATAGATTGCTCCTTCATTGTCTTTCTTCACAGCCAAGAAATTCTTGGGCCCATTGACTCACCCTATCAAATAGTGTCTAGTTTATCCTCTTTTTCCTACCAATACTGCTGTAAGTCAGATCCACATCATTTTCACTCGAGCTTCTGATAAACTGAACTCTGAGGGCTTCTTCCTTCTGGTCTTGTTGCTCTCTAATCTGTATTTCTCACATGCACATCTGATATACTACTCTCCAAATTAAATTCCTTTTGTGCCAATCTCCTGTAATACTTTGCCTAAAGAATGACCCTTACCTAAGTAGCCAGTTTTATAAAATTATACTTGCTTCGTACAACCTGTAGCAATTCAAAGGTCCCATGTTCTTGTGTCTTGGGGAATACCTTCTCTCCTCCCATGAACTAAGTTGAAGGAGCACCTTCTACTCTGGCCCTCTGCCATTTATACATATTTCTTTTGTGGGGCTCATAGTTGAATTATATCTTTGCTTGTCTGTTAGACTGCAAGATCCTTCAGCATGGGGACTGAATCTTAACTTTTCCAGAGTCTGCCATAGTGCTTAGCATCGATAGAACTTTACTTAAATGTTTGAGTCAGTGAATCAATTAATGAATCTATGCATTTGAAAATTATCTCAAAAGGGGGATTATATATATATGCATATATGTATGTATATGTGTGTTTGTCTGTGTATAGACAGAAAATTTGGCTAACTAAATTTCTAATTCTTATGCAAAAATATATTGTTCTCTTTCTCTTCCAATTTCTATTGTTATAGTGAAAAGTATTCTTTAACCTTGCAGCTACCAGGCTAATAGTTTATTAGTCATTCATTTGGGACAGAAGTTGGAGTTACAAATTTAGGTTATAGATTTCTTTTAAATGAAAGTTACTTTCTCCTAAGAAAACCTAAAAGTATATTTACTTACTTCAGGTTTAACCAAGTTTATTCTTTCTAAGACTATCATGATTTGTAACTGTCTTTTGAAACAGTGTTTGTAAAAATTCTCTTTGCATATTGCCCTGAATTAGTTTAATAATTCTCAATGAATCTGGGTTCATGGTTTTTTCCTCTTTTACTAGGAATTGGACAGTCCCTTTAGACTATATGGACTTACAATGAATCCACTGCTTTATAACATCACCCAGGTTGTTATCCTGTCAGCTGTTTCTGGTGTTATTAGTGACTTGCTTGGATTTAATTTAAAGGTAAGGGCTTGCAGGTATTTTTAAATTTCTTAGTACCCTATTACATTTTCGTGACGTTTATTTCACCCTAACACTTTTGAAATCTCACATGTATAGTAATGGAGTCATTTTGGTTATATTATACAATTAATGAGATAATTTAACATTTAATTTCAAAGAATGATAAATATTCTTGGCTTATAATACTGATGGAGCTTCTCATTCAGAACAGTATTTGTTACAAATGGTACTCTTGGATAGGATAAGTGGAAGTGTTTGTTTTTACTCATATATAAGATGAATCTAATTTAGATGATTTTTTAAAAAAGAGCCCTATTTCTGGCTTTGGCCAAAAGCTATATTATTTATCTATATAGCAATATATGCGTCCTCCAGCATGTGCAAAGCTGCTAGCAAATAAGGTGTAGAATGTTTATATTAACCGGTAGTAGATGTATGTTGTCACTTTCCAGTTAGAGAAAGCAAGAGAAATTGGAGTCTCACTTTTTTATTTGTTTGAGGTGAACTCTTAAAAATAAAAGAATAAAAGAATTTAAAATAGTAGAACCTTCAGTTGTTTATGAATGAAATTTAGATAAAAAACAATATCATGTGATATAACTTAATAATTTGCAATATCAAAACTGGCTCTAATGGTCCCTACTTGTATTATTTTTTCACTAGCTCTGGAAGATTAAATCATGACAATTCAGAGAAAAGAAGATGTAGCCTCTTTTCCAGAATAAGAGTACCAACTAAGTTGCCTGATAGCAGTCACTGACTCTTTGCTTCAGGAATCTCAGCTGAGAAATTGAAGTGTTTACATCAGACTGTCCTGTGCAATTCTTATATTTATTTCACCTGTTCACTGTTTTTTACATTTATTTTAGTCTTTATATTTTATTTTTAGCATTGATATACTTAGTTGTTGAAAGGGTGATGAAACTGATGTCCAGATACTTGAGATCCTGGTAATTGCTCATAAAAAATGACAACAAATTGTAAGAATAGAAGCCATTGCTAAACACTGTTTCTCCATCAATGCCGTGACTTGCCTTACTTGAAGTAAACGTCTTTAACTTTGTGATCTTGCATTAGACTCAGCTAAACACATAAAACATTTTTCTTCAGTAAATCAAGATCTAGTCCGGGTTTCTTTTGAGTTATTTTGGAACATGCCAGGATCTAAACTGATTAAGCTGCAGTTTAAGCACCCTTCAGTATTAATATCTATGGTATTACACAACAGGTCAACAAGTGCTCTTTGATGATAAAACTCTTAATAGAGCAATAATTGTAAATGGTTACCATACTGTAAGATATTTTGATAAAAATTAACTAGTAATAATTGTATTTATTTGAAACACTGGGCTGTTTGCACAGCTCCAACTGTGCATGCTCAAAATGTGCACTTTTTAAAAACTGTTACTTTTAATGTGTGTCTTTATATGGGGTGTACTATAATGTGTCTTTATAGTGTACTAGGGCATGATATGGTATCCTTTTGAGTGAGGTATATACTCATCTCACAAGTGAAGTGCCTATTGATATTACTCAAGTATGTTATGTTTACTCAAGTAAAATAATTTTCTCCCCATGGTACACTATCATGTATGCTATTCATACCACACCCAAATGAACAACTTAAGAATAACATTAAGAACCAATCAGATATTCCTGATTGCTAGCTGTAAAACTATATGAGTTTTCAGGAAAAATAGCGATAGCTTGCAAATTCTACTATCTAGTACATCCCTTCCTCAACTCGCAGTTATATAAGGGCTATTTTAGATGCTTTTAACCTAGAAAGTAACCTCCTTCCTCCCCTCCAAATAATTTGCCAAGTGTCCAAATGAGAACTTATCTGTTGGCATGTTAGGTAAATAGGGCAACTATGATGGTATCTTACATTGGGCCTTGATTTTAAGTTGTTATATTTATACAATCAAATTTTAGGAGTTACATGAAATATGAAATGTTTTAGCAAACTTTTTTTTTTAAGTAGGTGTCTAGTTTTTAAAAGACTTTATTTGAAACAATCTAGAATTTTCTTGGTGCAAGTTGTATCATGTTGAATATCCTCACCTTTTTTTACCATGTTTTAGGGAATTTAAAATAATTAATTGTAAATGATTTATTTGACTGGTGCAGTTTTAATCCCCAAATCATAATCTTAAGATCAGGAATGTGTGGAGAACGAGCCATATCATAATATCACTTTGCTCTCACCATTCCTTTTGATCAGCCTCAAATCAGCCTCATTGTATAGAAAACAAAAACATTTTGTTTTATTTGCCTATGTTCTAATATGTTTAATAATGACCAAAGTGCATTCTGAGTTTTTTCGAGGAATGTATTACTGGAGCTTTAAGAACATACTTTTTTTCTCCTGTGAAAAATTAGGCTTTGTCTGATATGTTTATTCTTCCTCTATTGTGTAATGTTGAGGTTGTTTTTAGGAATTATATTTTATAAAGTTTTTCAAGATAAGGTACATACCTATACAGAACTTAACATTTTGCACAGAATATATTGAATATATTTTGAGAAAAAAAAGTACAGCATGAGTTCTGTTAGGAATAAAAATGAAACTATTGTATCTCACACACAAAAAAAACTTATTTCAGAATGGAAATATTTTTGAGAAAAGTAGCTGAGTAAACTGATTTAGGAAAATGCTTGTTTTTTTGATTGAAGTTCATTTCAACTTGGAGTTGAGAGTTGATTTATTAAGTACAGTGTACCTCTCAACATCATATTAATACTATGTTGAATTATGTCACTAATATGGCAGCGGTAGAATACTAAGAGCAAAAGTTGTCATTTTAGGTAATTTTAGAACATTAATGGAACTGTTTTCAAAGCAGAAAAATTGACATTGCTGCCTTTAAGAATACAATGAATGTAAGAAATTGAAATAAATTGTAATATACCACATAATATGGAAAAGACAGTTCAAAGATAGAATTGTGGCAGATGTTGTGTGTTAACTGTTGTTTCTTTGCCACATGTATCGTATTTGAAAGTTTGAATGGCAAGTTTAAAATAAAACGTTCTATGACTGACAGTGTTAAACCTGGAGTGGGTTTGGTTTTTTTGTTTGTTTGTTTTTCAAATTTTCAAGACATGTACATTTCTATGGTAATTTTGTATTTACTGAAGCATAAACTTTAGGTATAACTGTTAGATTTGAGGGGAGTGGGAATATATTTTTAAAACCTTCCAACATTTCAGATTTTGCGTTATGATTCTCAGAATATGAAAGAAGAATTAGTACACAGGCTTTTCATCACCAAAATGCTATAACATCATTAATGTTTGTTTGCTTGTTTGTTTGTATTTAAATACAGAAAACTGGCTGTAGCCTGGGGTATTAAAATTCATTATCAGAAGGATTGTGTTTTTAACCAAGTGATTTTACACATGATTCAACAAGAGAGATCATGGGCAACAATAACATGGGTAAGCATTGTAATATTTCTGTTCTCTGACTGGTACAAATGTTCATAGGCCTTAATCAGGGACTCTTCATTCAAGTGCACTTTCCAACTTTCTTTAAGTTTAGAATTGGGTCTCTTAATGAGTCCCCCTTCATACTTACAGATAGAGCAATATGACTTGCATCTCTTTATATTGTATCACTTAGAACACTAATTCTCAACCATTTTTCTACCAACCTTATAAGAGAGATACCACAAATGCTTATTGATATCTCTGGCTCCCCTCAGTGCTTACTTCCTGGGGAGTAGACTGTGGATCTTGGATGTGGTACATGCATACTCTGAAAAAAGTATTCCAAAAGTGATTTTGAAATTTTGTTCCACTTATCACTCCTCACCACCTTGAGAATTACTGTCTTAAGATCAGAAATTTTAGAGCATGTAAATTACATGAGATTTTTAACTTCATTGACAGCTGTTTTCCCAGCACATAAAATAGTGCCTAATCTCAGTCTATTGAATGAATGAATTTTGAATGATGACTTGAGTCACGTAGAACCTGACACCACCTAGTCCAAAGCTCTCATTTTACTATTGATAGGTTTAAAAAAAAAAAAGGATCCAAAGAAGAGATTGAAAAACTTGCCTAAGTTTCCTCAAGTAGAATCCACACTCTTCTTTATTCCCTTTGGAGGTATATTCTGTAACAGCACTTCTTAACTAATCAAAATGCTTGATTATAGGGAAAAAATTCTGGAATATTTATAAATATTTATAAGTCTATACATATATGTAGTAAGATATATGTATACTAAGAAGCTTTTAGCATTAGTAAAGAGAATTCATTTGATGGCTCCCTGTTCAGCTCTGCAGTGGGACTTGCTGGAGACAACACATACTTTGGAGTCAGACTTATTTTACAGTCTTAGGCAAATTATTTAACCTCTGTGAACTTTGGTTTTCTCAACTATAAATTACTGACAGTTATTTTACAGGACTATTAGAGGGATTAGTAAGATTAATATATGCAAAGCACCAGCACTGGAACTGACATGTATTAAATGTGCAGAAAGATTGGTTCTCTTTCCCCTCCAAATAAGTAATGGCCTAGGACAATAAACAAACAAAAAGTTCCAAGCTAAAGCATTCACATTACATAAGATGTATGCATCCTTACCAAATATGAGATATAACTAAGTATCATGCTTCATGTAAATTATCATACATGAAGAGTTCTTTTACAGAGTTGACATCTAATTCCTGTACTTCATAAGTAAGCACACTAAAATGTGGAAGGGAATTATTCTCATTCTTTTGTTAGCCTGTGTATTATATCCAATTGTGAATGACTACTAAATTCTCAGGTGCATATTCCATTCATATCTTTTCATTATTAGATTTCTGTTTCATTTATGTGGTAGATTGCCTTACTAGTAACAGCCTAGAGTCTTTTTGTATTATACCTGATCTCACCTCTTAACTTTAAGTTTCTGCTCACTATTTGTGCTTTGACTAGCTGGAGAACATCTGACTTCACTTTCTACAAATGGTGCTTATCAAGGTATGACTAGAACTTTTGAGTCCTGTATTTGGCAGTGCTTTTTCTTTAATCTGGAGAGGGAAATGGCAACCCACTCCAGTACTCTTGCCTGGAGAATCCCATGGATGGAGGAGCTTGGTGGGCTACAGTCCACAGGTCGCAAAGAGTCGGACACCGACTGAGCGACTTCACTTTCACTTTCTTTAATCAGTCTTTTGTCCACTTAGATGTTGCCTACAATGGCTTTTCCAAACCTCCTTTGTTATCCTCAAGCTCCTAATCCCCTCATCTTACAACTATTGGCATTTTATTCCTCTGACTTTACCAAAGAGAGAAAAATCATCATGCATGAATTCTGTCTTTTCCTCTCCTTCAGTTCTGTGAAGGAAACATCGCTCTGTGAGGCCAGCTCTCTATCGGTGCTCAGGATTCTGTTGCTGCCCTCCTGTAGGATACCTCCTCTGCTCTCCCTCATCATCATCTCCAGTCTTAACCCTTTGCAATTTTATGTTATAAACCATTTATATTTCAATGAGAGGTGCTTGGATCCTTAGTATGAGATTGAATGTATTGGTCATAGGTTGGATGGGACTGTTGTCCACTAGACGGCCCTGTAAGGGGTTGCTACAACCCTCATCTGAACAAAGCAAGAAGTTGGTCCAGCTTGGTTTTCTTCATTTTTCTCTCTCAGCCATAGCTGAATAGGTCAGTGATTGGTGCTGGGCCCGAAAGCAGCCAGCCATTTTACAGGCCTTGAGGAACCTGTGAAACCAACAGGCATGAGAGTTTTGCCCAGCACAGGCTTTCCATCCTTAATGGTTACTTCCTGACCCAGTCAGAATTTCTGTTAATGCTGCAGGAATTAATCGGGACACAGTATAAACAGGAAGAGTTGGTAGGATAGCTGAGTCCCAAAAGAAGCCGTGAATTAAAAAGCCTTAAAGTAGAGAGACAGTGGTGAAAGTGAAGATGGGAGAAGAAACTGACAGAAACTTCCCTAAGCTGTTGGAGACAGAGAGACCGAGTGATAGCTTGATCAGCTGTGCCACTGAATCATTAGAGCTGCTCTCAGACTGTGGTAGCTTCATCTTGTGTCCTGAACTGTGAGGCCAGATGCCCCCATTTATCTTTATGATAAATTCATCACCTCAAGTAACCAAAGGATGACTGTCAACCTGGATAAACGTCGTACATTTGACTGACTGTATAATCTTAAGCCATTTTTCTTCCCTAATTGGCTTTCCCTCTGCATCTTCCTACTCCTGTCTGTCTCGTTAAGGATAGTGCTTGGCTATCAGTGCTGTCTCTCTTCCAACATATTTATATCTCCTGTGTCTACAAAACAGTTAACAGTCTCAGGACTAAAAGTTTTGCTTGTTCCTTCCTATTTATGCTGCTGTGTTTCTCAGTTCTGTGTTTTCAACAATGATCTGAAAATTAAATTAGCAGCTTGCTTTCTTTTTTGTCTTTTAAAGCAGAATCTGACTTTGTGCCAAATGTAATCGTTTACTTAATGCAGTTATTTAGCAATCTCTTTGACTGGTTTTTAAGAATTTGGGGTTGTCTTTGTCAAATTCTCTTAAAAGTTTTGATCAATTATTTATATTTGGGAATTTCTGGTTTTCTTAACTTTGTAGTGAGAGATGTGCTTTAAAGCAAAATAGCTTCCCTGGTGGCTCAGAGGTTAAAGCCTCTGCCTCCGATGCGGGAGACTCAGGTTCGATCCCTGGGTTGGGAAGATGCCCTGGAGAAGGAAATGGTAACCCACTCCAGTATTCTTGCCTGGAGGGGATCCCATGGACGGAGGAGCCTGGTAGTCCACGGGGTCGCAAAGAGTCGGACATGACTGAGCAACTTCACTCACTCACTTGACTCACTCAGACGTGTTGCCAAAGGCTGTGACCAGTTTGCATCCCTTGGGATATATACCCAGTGTTTGCAAATGCATTTGCTTGTTTTTGCCTGGAAATGCAGACTGACCTGGCAGCTTTCTGGCCTTCTATTTATACCCTTACTCTTGCTCTCAGCCACAATTTACTGTGTCAGGTTAGTGGTGCTGGAAGATTCTCAAAATGTGAGTCCACTGTCTGGGGAAAGACAGTGGGGTAAGAGGCTAGTTTAGCAAATGGGAAACAGACCAAATGCTTTTAAAATTGCAATTTTATTCTGTTTTTCTTCCATCCATTCCATGGATAGTATTTGAATATCACATGCTAGGCACTGAACTAGGTACTAGGGAAATAGAAATTAAAATACAGCCCCTTGTTTCATTTACCATGGAGGCTAGGAGGTACAAATTTTAGCTTGTGAAGGGTACATGCTGTGGAGTGCCAGTGTAAGTGTCACGTGCAGGCAGTTCACTATGGCTGGAGAAGGTGATATTTGTAGACAAGGGTTGGAAGATAACACTAGCAGATGATTTTGTGAAGTTAAGGGATTTGAATTTTATCCTCAAAGATTGGGACTGTCTAGCTCAGTTCTGGCATGTCGTAATTACTTGGCAAATACCAAACTCAGGGACCACATTCTTCACTTGAGTACTCAGTGAACAGCTCTAGACTGAGAATTAAGGTTTTCAATTTAAAATTTTTGTCCATGTTAAATCTATGCTAGAATTTTTGTGTCATAAAAGAAATGACATGGCACAAATCTGTATCCAAGAGTATTGTAAAATTAAATTGACTTTCAGTTTCTTTCTTCATGTTTGGATGATAGAGTCAGTTTGTAATTATTTATATTTGCAAAATTGCATCTCTCTCTTTTTTTTTAAATTACAGAGTAGCCCAGCTAATCTGCACTATGATGAGGACCATGGGTTCTGAAGTTAGGCAGAGCTGGGATACTTCACAGCATGTGTATGGCCTTGGGCAAGTTCCTTACACTCCCTAAGCCTCACCTGTAAAATGAGGTTTGGAGCTGCTGCTGCTGGAGCCTGAAGTGGTTCTTGTGAGTATAAAATTAGAAAATGTCCATGTACTGGACATAGTCCTGCTCCACCAACCTCCTGTGCAATAAAACATCAGTTTATTTATCCTCAAACTAACTCCAGCATTGAGCACTTACTGAAAAGATTATTGAGAATATAGTATGTTATGTTTGGAAGAGCCTGTCTTCCTAGAGTGACACAGAATCCCAGGGGGGATTCACCTAGTACGTGGAAAATATAGAACTGGCCCAGTCCTTATTCTCTGGTGGTAGCTATTCCTCCATTCTGATGCTCCTGCCTGGCCAATGTGTCCTGTGTCTGTTGGGCATGTATGCTCTAGCCAGCTCAGAGATGCTCCCCACCGAGGTCCTCCACGACCCTGACCCCAGGCTAAGCCTCAAGGTCCTCATCTCTGCTTCAGGGTTCCGCTATCAGTGCCCATCTCCTTCCACAGATGCCCCACAGCTGTGGGCCATTGCACATCTACAGCCTGTCTTGGGGATGTGCCCCTCTTCCAGTAACCCACACCCCCTCATTTTCCACTAGATGCTCTGAATCCACGAGACTTCTGAGCCAAAGCCTGGTTGAGTTGTTGTCCTGTGAGCCTTGAGAACTACTGTTTTCTGTTTAGAAGTTCCAAAGATAATGATACCCTTGCAGGGGAGGGACTTGAGCTCAAAATAGATTTGTGGGATTATGTTCTTAGAATAGTGGAGGGGAAGACATCACTTTTTTTTTAAAAAAAGTCTTTTCCAGCATCAGATATTCCAAAGAATCCTGCCACCTAAGAAAAGTGTTTAGTTTGGTACCTGACATACAGTCATGTCACAATAACTGTTAAATATTAGCATTATTATTTTTTATTAGCATCCTTTTCAGGTAATAAGCAAAGATTCAGTGATCTCCATAAATTAAAGAAATTATCCAATTGGAAAATGAGCTAGAGAAACTGAAGCTGTCTAGAAAAAAGTCTAAATTGTTAAAGAGATGAAAAGTCAGGCTTTGGGAGAAAGCACTTGGACTACTCAATATGGAAATGGAAAAAAAAAAATTGAAGGGTCACATTTGTCTTTGGGCATGTGATGGCTTACAGTGAAGTCTCTGATCAGCTGCTCTTCATTCACCTCAGAATTTAAAGCAACAGGTAGTATCTTGGATTGTATTGTGGGACTTTAGTTTGTCATACACAAAGTATGAAACAAAAAGCGTCTTATTCAACACTGAATGTTAGTAGAAGCTGGAGCTATCCCAACTCTAGAGACACTTCAGGCAGTTACGGGGTTCACGTGCTTGGAAATAGGAACTGGTTTAATTGGTGCATTGAATCCTCCTCTTATCAGTATAGAATGATACCATGTAGAGTACATTGTCATTCAGTAGGTGATCCTGAAAATCATATTTTCTCATCTGCAATGGAAGATTTTTTTCATCTCAGTTGAATATGCAGAGATGTGGCATAGGAGGAGGATCTTGCTCTGAGTTATCAGGAACCTAGATTTTTATCTTTCTTTTTAGGCTATTTCCTTGGTGACCTATAGTAGCCATTTACTCTATCTGAATAAAGATGGGACAGAATTAAAATAACTTGGTCTGTTCCCATTGAACTTTACCATTCTGAGACTTTTTTCTTTACATTTTCTTTCTCTACTGCTAATAAGCAATAGAATTAAGAATATTTTATTCTCAGAGGGTGAAAGTGAAAATGAAGTCACTCAGTCATGTCCGACTCTTTGAGACCCCATGGACTGTAGCCTACCAGGTTCCTCTGTCCATGAGATTACCCAGGCAAGAATAATGGAGTGGGTTGCTGTTTGACTGTGGTTATAATTTCCTAATATAAATACTTAAAAGCATTGTTACTCTCTGACCAAAGAGTTAATCAGATCACATCTCATTAGTAGGCCTTTATTTTAAAACTCTGGAAACAACTTTCTTACTCCATTGATCTTCCACCATACCTAAAATGTAGCTCACGGTGGCGAACTCTTATTTTCTATGGCCTTTTCTTATTCTGAATAGGTGAATCCCAGAATTGTGAGATGGGATCCCTGACTGATTTCTATTTCCTCCTTCCCTCCATGCTCCAGTCCCAACAGGGTACTAAACTCTGAATGCCACCTTGTCAGAAAGCGACAGATCCTCTGCACTTCACTCTTTGTTTAGTTTGCCCTTCTGTTTAAAACTTAATTTTTCTATCCTCTTGAAGCATCTTATTAAAAGATTAAGTAGGCACATGATTCTGCCATCATAATAGAATGTAACATCTTTGTGTGTGTAGGTTATAAGAAACAAAGTCTTTTGTTTTATCTTCCCAAACATCTAATGTAGATCTTTGAACATAACCTTCTCACTGAGGGTAAGGTACAGAGGGACTAGCAGAGGGAGACCATAAGGTTTACTTAAGAGTGTGGTGTCTTCATGAGTGTCTCAAGCCGGGCTGACTATTAGAATTACCTGGACCCCTAGGAAACTGATGTATTTGTTCCACTCCCAGAGATTCTGAGAAGAGGACTTTTTAACTCTGCCCACTATTACTAGTTACTCTTGGGGAACCAGAATTGTGATTATTAAAATGTTGATCTTCGTTATCAGAAACATTTAGACAGTGTTGAAGACATTGCTAGTGGATTCATGATTTCAGAGGCTAGAAGAAATGTGTTTGCTATGTTGACAACTGAAAATTCTGTGCCCTAAATAATGTACCATTGTTTTTTTTATTTGTTAGTTTCCTGGCACTTCTCATACCTGGAGACTCTGTTGATCCTCGTTAGCTGCTGATAGCACCTGTGAGTAATATTGTTCCTGCCTCAGGACTTAAAAATCGTTGATATGTTCAGACAGAATATGTCAGCTGAGTGTTGTTGGTGATGTTTAGCCTGTCTCTTGTTTCCCAGAGTGCTCATCTCTGGTGCAGAGGTACAGCAGGTCTTCTAGGTACTTTGTTTCAAGAGGATATTTAAAGAGGAAAGCACAGTAATTTGTTGCAGACATTGAACTGATCCAAACTACTCACCAAATCTAGTCTTTAAATCAGCACAAGGATTACTTCCTTACTTTGTCAGATTCTTTAGGGTCAGCTAGGCCCCAGGAGTTGCCTCCATCTCAGTTGATAAAAGATTGAATAACCTAGATCTGCCGTTGAAAAGTGTGGTTCAGGGCATTTTGGATATTACCAGGACACTTTCACAGATCTGCAAGATGAAAGATCTTTCATGAATGAGTGAAAGATCCATCCAAGTGTAATATGGATCAATGTATTTTAATGTAGCAGCATAAAATATGTAAAATGTGGTTTCAGATTCTACCCAGTGATGTTACCTTTAAATAATCCATGTACACTTGAACTTGTATTCTGCCATTATTTGGTAGTGAAAAGTGAAAGTCGCTCAATCGTGTCCAACTCTTTGTGACCCCATGGACCATACAGTCCATGGAATTCTCCAGGCCAGAATACTGGAGTGGGTATCCTTTCCCCTCTTCAGGGGATCTTCCCAACCCAGGGATCGAACCCAGGTCTCCCACATTGCAGATAGATTCTTTACCAGCTGAGCCTAGAGTGTGTGATAAATATTAGGTCAAATTGGTTGATCGTATTGTTCAAGTTTTCTGTTTACTTACAAATTCTCTACTTTCTCAATCAGTGATTGAGGAAGGGGTGTTGAAATCTCCAAATGTAAATTTTTTTTTAGTATTGATTTATTTGGCTGTGCCTTCATCATAGCATGCAGGATCTTTAGTTGTGGCATTCAAACTATTAAATGCAGCATATGGGATCTAGTTCTCTGACCAGAGACTGAACTCAGGTCCTCTTCATTGCTAGCACAGAGTCTTAGCCACTGGACGGCTAGAGAGGTCCTCCAAATATAATTATTATTCAAGAAGTGGGTATCCTTTCCCCTCTTCAGGGGATCTTCCCAACCCAGGGATCGAACCCAGGTCTCCCACATTGCAGATAGATTCTTTACCAGCTGAGCCTAGAGTGTGTGATAAATATTAGGTCAAATTGGTTGATCGTATTGTTCAAGTTTTCTGTTTACTTACAAATTCTCTACTTTCTCAATCAGTGATTGAGGAAGGGGTGTTGAAATCTCCAAATGTAAATTTTTTTTTAGTATTGATTTATTTGGCTGTGCCTTCATCATAGCATGCAGGATCTTTAGTTGTGGCATTCAAACTATTAAATGCAGCATATGGGATCTAGTTCTCTGACCAGAGACTGAACTCAGGTCCTCTTCATTGCTAGCACAGAGTCTTAGCCACTGGACGGCTAGAGAGGTCCTCCAAATATAATTATTATTCAAGAGAATAACAGTTCTCTTTTTATTTCTGTCACTTTTTGCTTCGTTTATTTTGATGTTCTCTTATTAGGTACATATGTGATTAGCCTTGTTATGAACTTACAATAAATTGATCTCTTTATCATTATGAAATGACTCTCTTTATCCTTATTAATATTCTCTGTTCTGAGATCTACTTTGTTTGATATTAATATATAGCCACTTTGGCTTTCTTTTGGTTACTATTAGCATGGCATATATTATCACATCCTTTTATTTTCAGCCAGTTTGTATTTTCATTTTTAAAGTGAGTTTTTTTGCATCCGGGATGTATTTAGGTCTTGCTTTATTATCCAGTCTCCTAATCTCTCTTTTTAAAAAATTTTAATTTATTTATTTTCAACTCTGTTGGGTATTTGTTGCTGCATGGACTTTTTTCTAGGTGTGGCGAGTTGGGGGCCTCTCTGTTGTTGTGTTGTACAAGCTTCTCATTGTGGTGGCTTCTCTTGTGCTGAGCACAGGTTCTAGGGTGTGTGGGCTTCAGTAGTTGCAGCCTGAGGGCTCATAAGTTCTGGTTCACAGACTCCAGAGCAAGACTCAATAGTTGTGGCACACAGGCTTAGTTGCTCCACAGCAAGTGGGATCTTTCCAGATCAGGGATCAAACCCATGTCTGCTACACTGGCAGGTGGATTCTTTCACTACTGAGCCACCAGAGAAGCCCTATCTCTGTCTTTTACTTAGGAAGTTTAGATCATCTACCTAAAATGTTGTTATTGATATGGTTGGATTTAAGTCTGCCATGTTGACATTTGTTCTGCCTGCTTTTGGGTTGAGCATTTTTTATGAATCTTTTTATCATTTTTGTTGTCTTATAACTATTTATTTTGTTTCAGTGGTTGCCTTAGAGTTTGTAATATACATCTTAAATTTACCATATTCTACTTTCAATTGGTATTATAGCACTTCACATATAGTAGAAGTCTATAATAATGTACTTCCATTTCTTCCCTCTGAAAATTCTTATTGTGTCATACAGTTTGTTTCCATATGTTATAAATTCCTTAGTACATTGTAGTTGTTTTTACTTTGAATAATTGGCTGTCTTTTAAATGTATTTAAACAATATAAAGAAATATTTCTATTTATTGACATAATTACCAGTTCTGATCTGTTTTATCCCTTTGTGTAAATCTAGATTTCCTATCCCTTGAAGGATTTCCTTTAGTATTTATTTTAGTGTAGATCTGCTGATGACAGATTCCTTTAGCTTTTGTATGTCTGAAACAGTCTTTATTTTGCCTTTGCTTTTGGACAGCTAGTTTTAAGCAGTTTGTTTATGAAGTGACTTGGTTTGGCTTTGTTTATGTTTCCTGTTCTTGGAACTGACTAAGATTCTTAGATCTAATGGGCTTATTAATTTTATCAAATTTGATTTCAATAAAATCTTGGCCATTATTTCTTAAATTGTTTTCTGCCCTTCATCTGCTTTAGGGATTCCAAATACACGTATATGAGGCTACTTAGAGTTTCCCAAGTATCACTGGTGTTCTCTTCACTTTTTTTCAGCTTTTTGTCTCTGTGTTTCGTTTTGTATGGTTTCAATCATGATAGCAAGTTTACTGATTTTTTCTTTCTCCACATCTAATCTGCCATTATATATTTTTTCCTGTTTCTTAGATGATTCATGCAGGATGGTAAATCTGATTACTGTTTTTCCCATCTATTTTGGGAGCAGAAATCTCATCCATTCTCTAGAAGCCATATATTAAAGAGAATATTGCAAAGATTCAAGACAGTTCTACACTTTAAGCTATTTTTTGTTTGTTATGGAAAATTTTTTATAAAAATATTTAGATTAACATGTAATTGATTTACTAGCATTACCTTGAAATAAATTAACAAATAAGTGTTTAAACTTTTTCTGTTTTAATTTTGAACATGGTAAATAATGATAGATACAAGCCATGCAAGCAAAAATCTTTGGATTTGTCAGTAATTTTTAAGAGTGTAAGGGCTTCCTTAGTAGCTCAGTTGGTAAAGAATCCGCCTGCAATGCAGGAGACCCCAGTTAGATTCCTGAGTTGGGAACATCTGCTGGAGAAGGGAAAGGCTACCCACTCCAGTATTCTGGCCTGGAGAATTCCATGGACTGTATAGTCTGTGAGGTCGCAAAGAATCTGACACGACTGAGAGACTTTTACTTCACTTTAAGAGTGTAAAGTGATTCTGAGACAAAAATAATCTGAGAACATATGATCTAAATGTCTGAAGTAGTTGCAGTGGATTGCTTGAACCTACAAGTTGGGTAACCCTGGTGCTGAGGAGGCCATGGCTATAAACATGAGAAGACCTGTAAGCAAATAGAACAACAACAAACAAAAGTTAAGTCACGTAGTTCCCAAGAGACTCAGGGTAATGTAGATTTCTCACTTTTTAGCTGCTGTATAGACATTTGTAAGGCCCACGTATCCCTCTTTGCCCTTAGGATTTTTGAGACAGTACTAAAACTAAATTCCATCTTTTTTTTTTTTTCCTTTAAGGAGGAAAAAGAACAGGAAGGGAAAATAAAACACTATGGTAGACTTAAAAGGGAGACATTTTGAGAGCCCAGGGTCCTTTTGGAGTCCAGAAATTACATGGCTATGACAAAGGCTCTTACTGTTCACAGTGCTCATGGGGAGGCCAGCAGATTGCATGTCTGCGGTGTAGGAAAGGAATCTCTAGTTTTGTGATCCTGTGGTTATTTTCAGTATGCTGGTAGTTCATTGGCGCACACTGGAGAATGAGGACCTTCCCTCACCTTATTGTCCAATCTGGGCAACACCTCTCTGGGACTTATTATAGTTTATCTGCAGTTACAAAGTTGGGGTCAGAAGCCTTTCTAGGTCTTCGTCTAAGTTACAGAAACCTGCATCAAACTAGCTTTAAGCACAAAAGAGCATTTATTAACTCGTGTAATTGGGAAGCCAGGCTGAGCTAGTGCTGGCTTGGATCAGTTGGATCCAAGTGTTCAAACTGCCATAGTGGCTTCACTCTAAGGTCTCTTCCCTGTTCTTATTTCTTCCCATTTTCTGCCCATTCCCTCTACTTACCTGTGTTTACTTTGTTCTCCATTCAGCCACAGGATAGCCATCAGAAGCTCTAAGCTCATATGGACCTTTGAGCTCATGAGCTCAGAGATAGAAACAAAGATGCACTCTCAGCAGTCATAGACCAATCCTTTGGAGACTCTTTCATTGGTTTGACTTGGGCCACATGCCTGTTTTCAACCAATGACCTTAGACAGAGCTAAGGAGAACCTTGGTTAACCAGACTGGGTCATATGCCCACTCCTTTGGCAAGGAGTAGTGGATAAATTAGTATTGGTATCCCATCAGAACTACCTGGAATAAGACAGAGGCAGCTCAGTGACTGGAATGGTGCTGGGCCGACTGCAACCTACATCTTCAAAGTGTTGTGAAGTGAAGCAGACTGTGCCTATTAGGTGTTTATGAGTTAAAAAGAAATACAATCATGTGGCTATTACAGCATTGTTGAGAATTTGGCATTTTTTTCTGGGAACCCTAATTCTCTCTTAGGAACAGTTTCCTCCTTGCCTGTTGTTGCTTTTCAGGTAGCTCATCTGCACACTTTAGAAATCATCTCTGCTCTAAAGCCTTCTACTAACTTCTGTTACATCGACAAGAGTCAGTTGCACCCACAGCATTCCTACTCAGTGATTTTCCTTCTTGGGCCAACACATTCATGCTTCTTTTCAAGTCTAAATCTTTTCTACTTGAATATTTTCTTTAACCCTGATGTGTAAGAGACATGTATAGTCAGAGTTGGTATTAAAAGTGTACAGATCAATAAAAAGGCAAAGAAGATGATCTCTTAATACAGAATCTTCATCAGATTTAATGTTTAGTTGAGTAATCACCTCGAGCCTCTTTGGGAGTGCAAACACACAGAGTGAACACATGGGTGAAGTATTATGCACAGTGCCAGAATGTTTATTATATAAGACATTCTGTTTTTTCTGAAGCAGCAGCCTTTAGTAAAAAGCTCTCTCTACCAACCCACTTTAGAATCTCATTCCTATGTTTTTAAGCCTAGGAGAACTGAACAAAAGTGTAGTCTGAATTTGTGCAGTCATACACATAAGATCCACCGGGTCACAAAGAGTTGAACACGAGTGAGCAACTGAACAACAACAACAACAACAAATAAGATTAACAGTGTCATTTTAGTTATGTTTCGGAATGTAGCTTATCACCTACATGTTATATTTAGATTGGTACTATCACAATGAAAAGGCAACACACCAGGTGGTTGTTATGTTCTAGAATATTCAAGCAAAGAAATTTGCATTTGGAATTAAATATAAGGCCTTGATCTTCCATAAGATCCAGCCAAACTCACAGTTCAATAAGAGACAAGAATCTGGCATTCACTTGTGTTTTAATGGGTAGGTTGCTGGAAGAAATGCTACAAAAAGTTATTGGAAGTTGTCTCTGAAGACGAAAATATGTGTGAAATTAATTTCTTTACTGTCTAAGTGTTTTTGCAATGAGCACATACCACTTTACCTTAAAAAATACTATGGATATAAAGAAAAGTAAGGGCTATTAATTTAGATCTTTGATATAGCAAGGAGGTCAACCACTGTCACTTGCATTTTAGTGGAGACTCAGAGACAAGTAGAAAAGTGGGATAGCTTTATAGTGGAAAAAAGGGAAGGCCTTGGTTGTGCTGTGACTGGAAGCTGTTTGCATGAGGAAGCCATAGGTGGTCTAACTAGAAGCCTAAAACAGGATATTTTATGGTGTATGTATTAGCTTTCTCTGACTGGTCCTAAATTGGAAGTGAGGATACAAATTAGAGAAGCTATCAGTTGTTAGTCAAGTCCTTGTCACTTTGAGCAAGTTATTATAGAAGTTATTGTTTGGCTTCTTGGATTATTATTAGAGATAGCAATCCAGTCTCCTGTAAGGAGACTTCTTGGGCTGATTATTGTATACAGTATAAGAAGGTTGGTTTCCTGGGCAAATTGCTGCGATTTATGGGTCAGAGTTCTGTTTTTATACCCGATTTGGTAATTGTCTCTTTGTATATTCAGTCTCTTACCGTGTGGCCCTGACTGCCCTTCTCACTGATTGCCTTTTTTCTTTTGTCCATTATTAGTTCATACTGAGTCTGTCAATATTAGGTCCTCAAATAGCTAAAATAAGTTTTATAAAGGCATGTTTTAGATGGTGTGATATAGTGATTTATAATAAGAAACGTATGTTTGGTCTTCATCCAGCACATAGGTCTATAAAAAAGAATTATTTATTTAGTTGTGCTGGGTCTTAGTTGTCACACACAGGATCCTTTAGTTGGGGCATGTGGATCTAGTTCCCTGACCAGGAATCAAACCGGGGCCCCTTTGTTTGGAACATGGAGTCCTAGCCACTTTATAGGGAAGTCCTGTAGCACATAGCTCTTAAACCTTTGGAGTTTCTTAGGTATTGAGAGCCACTGGGGAAACAGTGGCTGACTTAATTTTGGGGGGCTCCAAAATCACTGCAGATGGTGATTGCAGCCATGAAATTAAAAGACGTTTACTCCTTGGAAAGAAAGTTATGACCAACCTAGACAGCATATTAAAAAGCAGAGACATTACTTTGCCAACAAACGTCCATCTAGTTAAGGCTATGTTTTTTCCAGTAGTCATGTATGGATGTGAGAGTTGGACTATAAAGAAAACTGAGTGCTGAAGAATTGATGCTTTTGAACTGTGGTGTTGGAGAAGCCTCTTGAGAGTCCCTTGGACTGCAAGGAGATCCAACCAGTCCATCCTAAAGGAGATCAGTCCTGGGTGTTCATTGGAAGGACTCATGCTGAAGCTGAAAATCCAGTACTTTGGCCACCTCATGCAAAGAGCTGACTTATTGGAAAAGACCCTGATGTTGGGAAAGATTGAGGGCAGGAGGAGAAGGGGACAACAGAGGATAAGATAATTGGATGGCATCACTGACTCAATGGACATGGGTTTGGGTAAACTCTGGGAGTTGGTGATAGACAGGGAGGCCTGGTGTGCTGTGGTTCATGGCGTTGCAAAGAGTCGGACACAACTGAGTGACTGAATTGAACTGAACTGAGAGCCAAAAGGGTATCTTTGCTATGTTAATGAGATGACTGTTTTTTTTAAACAAATATAATTGTTAAAAATTGCATCTGTGCTGAATTGGGAAAGTTCTTAGAATACACCAAATTATGTTTAAGCAGGATACACCTACTGAATGAGACCCACTGATACTCAGGAAACTCTTTGGCTTGAACCCCTGTCTGGGCACTCTGATTCTGCCCTAATTCTGGGGAGTCCCAGTGTGGTCTGGCACGTGTACCCACCTCAGGACTCTGTTGTGCCATTAGGGCTGCAGGAGAGCTGTCTGACAAGCACCATAAGGCCTCTTAGGACAAACCCAGAGGAAGTTTCGGAGCTTAAGTTCAGGTTTCCAGTTGCCAAGATTTATGACTGTCTTGCAAAGAAGAGACATTTTCCCCAACTTCTGAGAGTAAACTCCAGAGTGGAGAGGGAGCATATATATCCCTTTAAGTGGGGAGGGAGAGACATAGGCACACTACCTTGAGAGCAGGCCCTCACTCCCATGCCCTCCCTTCAAGCATTTACCTGGTCTACACTCACAGTGTATCAGCAGGACCACTGGCTCATCTCTTCTGAGTAAGCTCAGGTGTCTGCCCACACAAACAAACCCGTTGGTGAAGAGTGCAGTGTCATCATGTCAAATCTCTGACCTAGTCTCTGGGAACTGCTCCTTCTCACTCATAGACACTTGTTAAAGAACAAAGTCACAATTAGAAGCCTCAGAGATACCTGACTACTATCTGGTAGCTCCAGACCCAGGTTAAGACTGAGAATGGGTCTTCAGGGTGGTAGGCTTGATGCGAGTCCTGGCTCTCAGCCAACAGTGATGAGATCTTGAGGAAGAACTTGCCCCTCAGATGATTTTCTCATGTAGAAATAGTTGGATAGTTTGTTTTAGAAAGCTTACCAGAAAAAAGATGGGGTGAAATGTTGGCAATAGAAATTGCTTAATAAGTGACAGTTCTCATTAATGCCAAATCATATTTACAAAATAAATTCAGTCCCCTTCCAGCAGTTTTTATCAGACTCAAAACCCCATTCTTTAAGTTTCCCATCGAATCTGTTAAGTAACACCAGAAACTATCTGTTGCTCATCTCTAAACCAACTAACTGTAAATTGTCTTTATTATGCTTCAGTTAACACTGCACAACTAGAAACAGCTTCAGTTCAGTTCAGTCGCTCAGTCGTGTCCAACTCTTTGCGACCCCATGAATTGCAGCACGCCAGAACTCCCTGTCCATTACCAACTCCCGAAGTTCACTCAGACTTACATCCATCGAGTCAGTGATGCCATCCAGCCATCTCATCCTCTGTCGTCCCCTTCTCCTCCTGCCTCCAATCCCTCCCAGCATCAGAGTCTTTTCCAATGAGTCAGCTCTTCGCATGAGGTGGCCAAAGTACTGGAGCTTCAGCTTCAGTATCATTCCTTCCAAAGAACACCCAGGACTGATCTCCTTTAGGATGGACTGGTTGGATCTCCTTGCAGTCCAAGGGACTCTCAAGAGTCTTCTCCAGCACCACAGTTCAAAAGCATCAATTCTTCGGCGCTCAGCCTTCTTCACAGTCCAACTCACAAATCCATGTGTGACCACTGGAAAAACCATAGGCTTGACTAGACGGACCTTTGTTGGCAAAGTAATGTCTCTGCTTTTGAATATACTATCTAGGTTGGTCATAACTTTCCTTCCAAGGGGTAAGCGTCTTTTAATTTCGTGACTGCAGTCACCATCTGCAGTGATTTTGGAGCCCCCCAAAATAAAGTCTGACCCTGTTTCTACTGTTTTCCCATCTATTTCCCATGAAGTGATGGGACCAGATGCCATGATTTTCGTTTTCTGAATGTTGAGCTTTAAGCCAACTTTTTCACTCTCCTTTTGACTTTCATCAAGAGGCTTTTGAGTTCCTCTTCACTTTCTGCCATAAAGGTGGTGTCATCTGAGGTTATTGATATTTCTCCCGGCAATCTTGATTCCAGCTTGTGTTTCTTCCACCCCAGCGTTTCTCATGAGGTACTCTGCATATAAGTTAAATAAGCAGGGTGACAATATACAGCCTTGACGTACTCCTTTTCCTATTTGGAACCAATCTGTTGTTCCATGTCCAGTTCTAACTGTTGCTTCCTGAATCAGAATGGACTGGTTGGATCTCCTTGCAGTCCAAGGGACTCTCAAGAGTCTTCTCCAACACCACAGTTCAAAAGCATCAATTCTTCTGCGCTCAGCCTTCTTCACAGTCCAACTCTCACATCCATACATGACCACAGGAAAAACCATAGCCTTGACTAGACGGACCTTAGTCGGCAAAGTAATGTCTCTGCTTTTGAATATACTATCTAGGTTGGTCATAACTTTCCTTCCAAGGGGTAAGCGTCTTTTAATTTCGTGACTGCAGTCACCATCTGCAGTGATTTTGGAGCCCCCCAAAATAAAGTCTGACCCTGTTTCTACTGTTTTCCCATCTATTTCCCATGAAGTGATGGGACCAGATGCCATGATTTTCGTTTTCTGAATGTTGAGCTTTAAGCCAACTTTTTCACTCTCCTTTTGACTTTCATCAAGAGGCTTTTGAGTTCCTCTTCACTTTCTGCCATAAAGGTGGTGTCATCTGAGGTTATTGATATTTCTCCCGGCAATCTTGATTCCAGCTTGTGTTTCTTCCACCCCAGCGTTTCTCATGAGGTACTCTGCATATAAGTTAAATAAGCAGGGTGACAATATACAGCCTTGACGTACTCCTTTTCCTATTTGGAACCAATCTGTTGTTCCATGTCCAGTTCTAACTGTTGCTTCCTGACCTGCATATAGGTTTCTTAAGAGGCAGGTCAGGTGGTCTGATATTCCCATGTCTTTCAGAATTTTCCACAGTTTATTGTGATCCACATAGTCAAAGGCTTTGGCATAGTCAATAAAGCAGAAGCAGATGTTTTCCTGAAATTCTCTTGCTTTTTCTATGATCCAGCGGATGTTGGCAATTTGATCTCTGGTTCCTCTGCCTTTTCTAAAACCAGCTTGAACATCTGGAAGTTCACGGTTCACGTATTGCTGAGGCCTGGCTTGGAGAATTTTGAATATTACTTTACTAGCGTGTGAGATGATGCTTCTATCTTTCAGATTCCCGGGATCACCTTTGTTAGCCTTGGGAGGCTTAGGCCTGTTATTCATAGGAAGTGCTATTAACAGGGCAGACTGTCGTTGCTAGTGTTCAAAATATATCAGATTTTTTTGGGTTTGTTTGTTTTAATGAGAAAAGAGAAAGCAACTCTACTGAGTCTACTAATTCTATAATGGAAGTTCTCACTTTTTTGTATATTCTTATGTATATAAATTAATTTTGATATTTTACTTTTCTCTCTTAATAAAAGTGTCATTGAAAAAGTTACTCGGAAACCGAAGCCTCGGTTTCCTCATCTCTGCTATTGGACTTAATGATATCCACACCCCTTTTAGTCTTTGATGCTGTGGTCTAGCCAGAGGTGGTCATTGAGCAGCAAAAGCAGGCCTGGGTTCAACCTCCCTGTGAAAGGAGGTTAGGACTGAGTAACGGTCATGATACCAAGGACTTTAGGCATCAGGTTGGCCCATAGGCCCTTAGATTCTGGATTCCTGGACCGTTCAGACTGAGATTGTTGTTTTGTCTAACTCCCTGATCTCTGTCAAGGTCAGGTCTGTACTCAGCTCAGGAAAGGGGAGATAAGGGCCTAAGCATAGCGGTGGCTGGCAGAGCACTGCTGAATAAGGCAGAAGGCAAGGATCTGAAGCATTGTCAGGTCTCCTGGCAGCTTAGAAAACTCTTCTGGAGGAGTTGGCCTACCTGGTAGATAGTAAGTCTAAACATCTGCCTTTTTACCCTTGTCCTTTCTGTCTATAAACCCTTCCCAATGCCCCAAGCATGCAATTAAATACTATTTTTAAAATCAGGTTTTGTCTCAGCATCTTATAGGTTATCTCTGCTCCCACAGAGGTGCAGGAAATTCAGGCAACACACTAGTTAGACCCCACTTGATAGGGGGCAGTCTAGGGAGCTGAGATACGTAGGGCAGCTGTTTTGTTGGCTCTTCTAGGAGATTTCAAGATATAGTGCTTATCTGTTAAGTCTCTGAGATTTTTGTTGACGTTTCCCCACAGTATAGACAGTTCCCTCTATTACAGTTCTAGGGTAAGATGGATTTCTTTCTTTCTTTTATTTTAAACCATGCTTATTCAGGCTCTGGGGAATATAGTTCCTGGCACTTCAGAGAAGGTGCCCATTTGACTCTGAATAAGGCATTTTTCTCTGCAATTAGAGACTTTGGCTCAAGCAAGACCTTTTCCGAGAAACCATAAGCCCATATTCTGGTACTTCAACATCTCATTCCTCATCCTGCCACCAGTCCTCACTAGGGTTTGTACAGTCCTAGAAATTGAATGCCACCATGAAACACCCAAACACATTCTTCCACTTTACAGGCTTAAGAAAAGAAAGGTAAAAACACACCCCAAAAACTTCTAGTAGAGCTTTACACCTAATATATATGAAAGACCTTTTCCAAAAGAAATAATAACTAGAAGCCCAAATAAAGCACTGAAATAAGATCCCCCTTTGAATTATGTATAAGCAAAGTAAATTAGTAAAATCTAAGTGTACTTTAAGAATAGAGATTTGTGATTTCCAGGGACTGGGGTTTATTTCATTATTGAAAAGTAAGGGGAAAAACAAGTAATAAAATCGTTGTACTTATTAATAGTATTGATGACAAATGTGTTTCACATTTTTGATGATCATCTCTCTAATCCATTAGTATGTTGTCTGAGCTGCTCCTAGGTTTAAATTGTCATTAAGAGAAGAGTTGGGCTTCCCAGTGGCCCCGTGGTAAGGAATCTGCCTGCCAGTGCAGGAGATGCAAGATGCAGGTTCAATCTCTGGGTCAGGAAGGTCCCCTGGAGAAGGAAATGGCAATCCCCTCCAGTATTCTTGCCTGGAAAATTCCATGGATATAGGAGCCTGTTGGGCTACAGTCCATGGGGTTGCAGAGAGTTGGACATGACTGAGCACAGGCACAAACACAAAACAAGGCAAAAGTTATAGGACTTCCTTGCTAGTCCAGTGGTTGAGAATTTGCCTGCCAGTGCAGGTGACGCAGGTTCGATCCCTGGTCTGGGAAGATCCCACGTGCTGCAGAGCACCTAAGCCCGTGCGCCACAACTACTGAGCCCACAGGCCACAACTGCTGAAGCCTGTGTGCCTTAGACCCTGTGCTCTGAAACAAGAGAAGCAACCGCAATGAGAAGTCTGAACCTGAGCACCACAACTAAAGAAAGCCCATGTGTTGCAGTGAAGGCCCAGCATAGCCAAAAATGAATCAATCTTTTTTTTTTTAAAGAGGTATCTTGTTTAATGGGGTTGATTATCTCTTGAGCTGAGGAGATGAAACATGAAGGTCTAATTTTTCTTTCTTCTATCTGTTCATTCATTCATTTGTTCATCATGAAGCCCCTAATGTCCTGAGGAAGGACATTAACACAAAAACAGCTCCTACTCTTCAGGGCCTTCAGTATTTAAGAATCATGCCACTTGTCATATGTTTTCTTCATCAGATGACTGTGGGAGATGTTTAACTAGTGGTTCCGTTTGAATTTCAAAGGAAAGTCACTGCTTCCTGTTATGGTAATCAGGGATAAATCCATGGAGAACAGTTGTTTAAACTGGGTTATCAAGGATAAATGAAATTTTGGCAGGTGAAAATGGATAGACAGAGGCACTTCAGGGGAGTGGGGAGAATGGGCTCAGTGTCTGGGAGATTCCAGTAGTATTTATTTGCTGGGGTCCAGCCCCGGTGGATCCAGGGATGCTCAAAGGTGGGACGGAGCAGGCGGATAGGAAAGGATAGGACAGGATAGGACAGGATAGTTCAGGACAGGATAGAACAGTAGGAAATTAATGGAAAATAGGAGGCTGAATAACTTGGTTTACGGGGAAGGCCAATAAAACCTCAAGACAAGAGGTTTGCACCATCTACGTGGGCCACCGGCGTCCGCTTGAATCTCTAAAGGGGCCCCACCATGGGTCCACTTTTCTTGCAGAACTTATAGCCAGGGCAAGTAAGTAGATGTGGTGAGCCTCCCGCTCCAGATGGGAATTCAGCCTGGAGTTAAAGTACAAGAGGACAGAGAGAGAGAGAGAGGTGTGGGAGCCAGATATCCCTAAAGAATGAGTCTAGGAGAGCGAGTTGTCGGAGGGACCGGCCTGCAGAACCGGTCTGAGAAAATCTGGTCCAGAAAAAAAACCGCTCTGAGAAACTGTTCCCGAGAGAAACTGGTCCAAACTTTATTTTTCACATCCCCTTTTTATACCATAAGATCAATGAGTTTCACAAATTTTGGCAATGACAGCAGCCCTGACTTATCGAGAGCAGGCTTAGTCTCTGCATACCTAATTGTATACACAAGTCTTAGGTAATTTACATCATCTTCCAGCCAAAAGGCCAATTCGACAATTTACAGCTCTTTTCTGATAAGTGTTAGTTTTTCCAAGGTCTGGCGCCATTCTCGGGAGGCGCTAAACAAGGTTGGATTCTCATAAATGCAAGGACACAGCAAACAGGAGTACAAATGATTTATAAAAGAAACAATTAACTCAAAAGCCTAGTGTTGCTAACAGCAAAAAAAAACTACTACATTTCTATCCCCAAATATAGTTTGTATAGCAGAAACTTCCAGGTGCAGATAAGGAGGTCTGGCAACAGTCATTGAAGCAGCAGTGAAATAAATCTATTAAGGCTTTGGCTCTTAGGAAAGGTTTGTAACTTAAAAACACTTCAAGGCTCTTTTGCCCCTCACAGCTGGGGGTTGCGAGCAATTCACAAGCTTGTAAAAGGTCAGGGGAACCTGTTTAGGCAGGCTATAGAATTATCAAAGGGGGATTGGGCTGCAGCACTCCTTTCAAATGCAGGGAGCTAAGACACTGAATTAAGTCTTTCCGAGAAACTGGCAGAAAACAGTGGAGAAACAGACAAATACAGAACAAATGTTTTATTATTGGGGCACATGTTCAGGAAAAACCAGGGAGAAATCCGATGACTCAGATTGCTCTGCCATCTGAGTGTGCCTCGTGACTCTGTCACGGGTGGGATTCCTCACGCTGGCTTCCCACATTTATTCAGGAAGAGAGTCCTTTGGAATAAGATGTGAAGAGTAGTGTGGAGCTGCCCAGTGGAGGCCCTTCAATAAAGAACAGAGTTGTTCTAAAGAAGTTTGGGGCATGGAAGCCCTAGTTTCTTTTCTATCCTTGAGACTTTCTGTAGGAATTGTTCTCTGCATTTCAGTTGATGAGCTCGGTTCATGAAAATCTAGGGGGCTTGCTGTTGGGTTCTTGCCCTGGTTCCACATTTGCTGCTGTTGATAAACTTAAGAAGCTTCCACTGTCGGGAGTCAGAGGAGCCAGAGTGACCCTGGCGGGATTCTTCCTGTGCAGAGAGGCTTCCTGCATGGTTGAGGTCTGACCACCTGGTAACAGTACTGCTGCTCGTCACTGTGGGTCGACAGTGGGAGAGAAGCCATGTGTAGCTGGATGGAGACACCCCAGATCTTTCTGTGAAGTGAAGGAGTTGAACTTGCTCCTTCCTGGGATGACTGCTTTCCATGCTTTAATCTCCCCTGAACTGTCATTTGGTGGGGAGTCCCTGTCTCATTTGGCATGGGTTTTGCAGGTCTCTAGGCTATGGTTTGCTGAGCTCGTTTGCTAATAAATATATTTTTAAAAAATTCTTTTTTCTCTGGATTGCTTGAATTTTTAAAATTTGAGTAGTTGTTTAAACAGCAGGTTTAAAATCTTGAGTCATCTTAGAGTCTGTGATTTCAGCTCCCTAGCCTCATTCCAGATGTTGATCATCGAATCTGCTATCACATTGGATAATTAAAGGGATGTGGACATTAGGGAGAGAGCAGGCGGGGAGTAACATGTGACAGGCTTGATGAGTCTTGTGTAGTTCAGGGATCAGCACAGGATGTTGTTAAAACTCTTTAAGTTCTGGTACTCTGTCACTGTGCATAGATACTGTAACATTCAGAGGTTTTGCTGCCCTTTGAAAGTTGTCAAACTCATAACCCAACTATGAGCATTAGCTCGTTTTATCTTAGAATACCTTTATAGAATTAGCCTATTTCATCCTGAAAGGAAACACAGCTAAGAAGATTTTACATGTGCTCTAGGCTACTCACAGATAAGGAGTAGTGCCTGATCAGAATCTCTTGGTTTGCTCTTAACCTTTACGCTATCTTTCCTCCCCCAGAGAAGTGTGCAATGACACCTTCTAACTTTGTGTCTGAGGGTTTCTTTTCCTGATTTAAGCAGAACCAAGTCTGTAGAAACTACTTAATCTCTGAAGGTTTGGCCTACTGTGAATTTTCAGCAAAGGAAGGACCTGGGCAGGGTAGCAAGTGAGGGAAGATGGTAAGAGAGTAAACACTAACCTTTTTCTGTTCTTGTTGTGTATTATGAAATTTGAACAACTCTTTGAATTTATTTTCTTAATTTTTTTTCTGATTTAAAAATATAAAGAAGAAAATTAAAATTGTCCATTATCCCTCAATCAGGTAGAAACACTGTAAATATTTTTTGTGTACTTTGTTATTTCTGTGCATATACATATGTATGTATGTAAACAGACTGGGATTTTAAGTACTGAGCCACTTTCCTTTTGATGGCAAGGTTGCACAGTTAAATTCAGAATAAATTCAAAATAAAAAGCATTTTTGTCAATAGCTACCTGTGCCATTGGTGCTTCCCAGGTGGCACAGTGGTAAAGAATCTGCCTGCCATTGCAGGAGACATGGGTTCGATCCTGGGTCAGGAAGATCCCCTGGAGAAGCAAATGGCAACCTACTCCAGTATTCTTGCCTGGGAAATCTCATGGACAGAGGAGCCTGTTGGGCTACAGTCCACAGAGTCACAAAGAGTTGGACACGACTGAGCATGCTCATGCCCACATACACATACCTGTGCCATATTTGATGTTTCATTCTTTCTTGTACCACAGGGAAAGATATTTTCTTTTGCCAGGTCTTGCTGACACATCCCCTGCCTTATCTGTTACAGTCTATCTATGCCCATTGCTATTTCCATGTACAAGTCTTTTTACCTTTCTTCTTTTCCTTTCCTCCAAACTGCTCTTAATCAAGGTCACCAAACCTCTAACTTATTGATGGCCCTGTGGTGTCCAGTTTATCTGTTTCTTTTTGCTTGTGCATTTTGGTACGAAGGAGCCATCATGGTCATGGAGGGTTGTGCCTAGGTTCTCTTTTAAGAATTCTGTAGTTTTAGTTCTGACACTTGGATATTACACAAGGCATTTATTAAGGGGGGTATTTTATAGAATTAGGAGAGTTTGAAGAAATGGCCTATAGCTCGGGTTTCCAGGAACAACCCTCCAGACCACATTATAGAACTGTGCTGCCAAAGAGCTGCTGTCTTAACTGTGAGCAGGAAGCTGCACCCCTGCAGCTCTAGGGCCTCCCGCACCTCTACTGTGGTCTACTACCCCTTTTCCTGTGAAGCTCAGAGCTTCAGTCTCCTCATTGATAAACTGGAAGTGCTGTCTCCAGGGAGTGCTATCTCCAGGCTGTGTTAGTACATTTCCAACTGGTGTGGCACAGGCACAGACCAGTGGTTGTGGATGAGGATTGTAAATCACTTGTTGGGACCAACTCATGCCAACCAGGTGAGTATCAGCCCTCTTGACAGTATTGCAAGAATTAAATAAGCTTGGCACAGCAATGGTGTGTGGCAAAGGCTCTCCTAATGGTCCTGGGTGCATAGAGCTTGTTACTTTGACTGACATTACTCAAGGTACCAGTGGTCAGACTGGGTCAGAATTCTTGGAACACCCTCAAGACCTTAGTGAATGCTCTCACAGACTTAGAATAGAAACTTGGGATGATGGGGCAAGAGGCTGGCATCGTGGTCTAGCACTCTACATCTGGACTGTCCACCTGAGTGCAATGCCTGCACACACGAAACGGGGCAGAGTGGGCTTTGAGTGGTAAGTCAAGGAGGAGGCTGCTCTGTTTCTCCACTGTTACTCTAGTGAAACAGGTGGACAGATTTGAGCCTGAGAGGTAAGAGGAGAATAATTTGGAGCATTGGATTTTGGGGTCCCTTCTGCATGATCTTCTGCTTTCCCTGTTAGCTCAGTTGGTAAAGAGTCTCCCTGCAATGTAGGAGACCTGAGTTCGATCCCTGGTTAGGAAGACCCCCTGAAGAAGGGAAAGGCTACCCACTCCAGTATTCTGGCCTGGAGAATTCCGTGGACTATATAGTCCGTGGGGTTGCAAAGAGTTGGGACACAACTGAGTGACTTTCACTTTCACTTTCTGCATGATAATGGTGGTCACTCAAGCTGTCCAAGGGAGAGATGTGGACAGGAATAAACACAGCAGAGACTGCAGTCCAAAACCTTGAAAGCTTAATGAGGACAGTTAGTGAAGCAATACCTTGTGATTAATCACTTCAAAACATCACCTAAATCAAGTGGGATCATAATGGACAATGACCATTTAATTTATCTATCAAAGGACGTTTGAAGCTCTGAATAGTGTGCTGTGAGGAGAACTTGACTTCTAAATCCAGGCAGATGCAAGCCCATTAGCTCCCCAGGGTAGAGGACTTAAGATCTGAGCCAATTCTGCAGACCTGCTGCACCTGAATAGATGAGAAAAGACAAAAGGACATGTATCACGGGAACAGAGTCACTGAAGATGGCTTACTTGTTTTGCTTCTTTTTATTTTTTAAACATCTTACTTGAGGTCCTAAAAAAGTGATATTAAGAAAGGCATAACTGAATACAGGTTATTAGAGGGAATATTGCTGTCATGTTTTGTGAGCATACGGACATGTTATGTAAGCTGCAAGTTATAAAGCTGTGTGCAAAGAGCAGACTTTAATATTTTAATCAGAAAAAAATGAGGCTTACAATTGAATGTACCTGATGCATATTTAATGAAGAACGTAATCAAGGGATATTGGAGCTGTAAAGGACCTGGCCAGTTGTCTAGTTCAGCCTCCTCATTTGCACACATGAGGAATATGCAGAGATGACTTGAAAGTCCTGAGCTTACACAGTCACGAGGAGTGTAACAGGGATTACCACTGGCCACTCCATTCTGTCCAGGCCCATCCACTTCATCGTTAACTGTGCTGGAGGAGCCTTCGCTGTAAAACAGACACCTCATGTTTCTGTGCTGCTGCTGCTGAGCAGACTTCAGGGAGGCAGCTGGGAGAGGAAGAGTCAGACTGAGCCAGGGTTGCTCAGGAGATCCTGAAAGGCTGTGGGTTTGGAACCTCCCTCTCTGAGAAAGTATGTCTAGGCTTCAGGTACCTGCCTGCTCACCCTTTGCTTCCACCTGCCCACCCAGGTGGCAACTGAACTTGAAGACAGTCTGGCTTAAGGGGGCGAAGGGATGGGTGCATTGCTCGTGAGTTACCAGGAAGAGTTCTCCCAAATCAGTGCCTTCCTCCTGGTGACCATCGTCATTTCAGCATTCAAATGCCCCGCACCTTTTTCTTGCCTTACTGTCTTTTGAATGGCTTGCCTGTTCTTGCTTGTTTTCTTATTCCATATCCCCATTTTCACTGATTGGGAAGTTAGACCCTCTACT
Source organism: Aepyceros melampus (assembly GCA_006408695.1). Lineage (NCBI taxonomy): Eukaryota > Metazoa > Chordata > Mammalia > Artiodactyla > Bovidae > Aepyceros > Aepyceros melampus. Next base: position 113,014 of record SJXQ01001465.1, read on the forward strand.
TTTACAGTGTTAGTGTTTGTCCTTGAAACTTTAATATGCACACTCATCAGTACAAATGTAATCAATATCTTAATTCCTTTACTATAAAAATAAGGAGACTTGACTGCTTTTAATTTAGATCCCCTCTCCTTACTTCTAAGCTATTGGTGAGTATTTTAATGTCTTTTTAACCCCTCAGAATTAGACATTGCTATTATTTTACATAGTTAGTTGTTTATATTAACTAACAGGTTTATCAGTCTTCTTATTCAAGTACTTTCTCAGTCTGTCTTTTCTTCTGTAGGATACCCTCCCCTTAGGTGCAGGTCCTGTTGGTGGTAAACTCCCTCAGTTTGGGTATTTCACCTGTCTTCTCGAAAGGATACATAATTCTGTGCTGACAGTTATTTTCTCTCAGCAGAGATTTACCCACTCTTTCCTGTCTTCCTGTATAGCTGTAGGCAAGTTGACTATTGATCTAATTGTCATTACTTATGACCAAGATGTCTGTCTTCTCTGGGTGCTCTTGTGATCATCTCTGTTTTTCTTGTTTTGTGGTTTTACTCCAGCAGGTCTAGGTGGGGATAGTTTTTCTTTTCATTTATCTATGTGCTTCTTGTCTATAGTAACATCTCATGAATTTAAAAAGAAAACAAACAAACTGCTATTTCTTTACATTTTCTCTATTATTTCTTGTGAGTCTCCTTCCATTAAACCTCATTCTCTCTTTCATTTCTCCTTACTTTCTTATTTGCTATTTCCATGCCTCTATGAAATTGTGGGTAATTTCTTTGAATCTATCTTCCAGTTTGCTGCCTTTTTTTTTTTAACAGTATATCTATTGTTTAATCCATTCATAATTTTTAGTTTTAATATTTTTCCTTTGTAAAATTTTCATATGAATCATTTCAAGTCTTTCTGGTTCTCTGTTTCTTGACCCTTTTCTGATTATATCATCCTCTTTAAATATTTTATACATACTAATTTTGTTTTCAGTGATTCTAACATCTAGGGTTCTTGGAGATGTAAACCTGCTGTGTATTGTTTCTCCTGACTCCCACCCATGTTGTTTTATTTCCTTCTATATTTGATGGGATAATTTTTGATGGAACTTACTTTGTTTCTCCAGAGAATTTGTGCTTGCGTCTGCTTTGGCATTAGGTAGTGTTACTAACCTGACACCACTTTCACCACTCTATTATAATTTATTTTTTTAAATAATTTTTACTTATTTTATTTTTACAGACCCTAAGAGGGAGGGAGAGAGAATAAGGAAAGAGAAGAGACCATTCTGTCGGAACACTGGGCATGCTTAGATGGATTCCTCTGGTACTCCCAGAGTTCAGTTCACGCTGTGTGGATTTATCCATTTAAATAGTAGTGCCCTTAAAGATGCTCAGGGAAGAAGGGTAGAATAGAAAAATAGCAAATGAAATCTGAAGCTCTTAAATGTTGTGGTGGTTTTTCCTCTTTCTGAGGAATAGAAATACTGTGAGCTGCAAAATAGTGAAGTGAGTGGGACTGTAGGAATGGCCCCACATGATCCTGCTGCTTCTTTCAGCCGTTCTTCATGCAATTTGCTGGGTTCGGGTGGTCATAATGAAACTGCCTGTACACTATGCCTGCAGCAGATGGAGGGGTAAAGAAGCATGAATGGCAGGGCACCTGTGAGAGACGCAGGGCTTTGGACGTAATTGTACTGGCCCGAGGAGCCACAGGTTGTTCTAGAGGAGAGGAGAGTCACTGCCAAGTGACATGAGGTGTAGGAAGGGGTGTCCATGTAATTAGTAAGAAAATAAGTCATTAGGACAGTACTAAACTCCGCCCAGAGGGAGTGCTATTTCCATCTTTAGTGCTCTGCTCCTCCAGGAAGCTTTCTAGGATAGCACCCCTTCCCCACAGACCTCTGAAGACTGAATGGACCAGGTCCCCAAGTGGTTTCTGCTCAGCCTGTCTCCAGATCCTGGTTTTGTCCAGGGTTGAAGGGAGGCCAGGGAGGTACAATAGCTTCAGGAGGAGGGGGTCCTGGCAGCCTCAGAAGTGACTGCTGCCTGGCCCTGGGACCTGAGTGTGAGTTCCCAGGTGGAGGGAACTAGACTTCACCAGCTCCAGGGTTAGTTAGGAGCAGAGAGCAGAGCACCCACAAATTCCACCTGGAATTATGATGGAGACAGTCCACATTCTGCCTGGGTTTCCTCTGCTGGGAGGTGAGTTATTTTTCTGTCCTGAAGTCTCACCAAGGGTATACTTCTCTTGAGAGTCCTTGAATCATTGTGAGGGTCCGAGGTTCACTTCCTCACTCTGCATGATCCAAGTTGTCTCTGGTTCTTTGTGTGATAGAAGCATTGACCTTCAGGAGAAACCAAGCTTGTTTGTTTGCTCTTGTTTTTTGGTTTGTTTTTGGTTTTATTTTTCATTTACTGTCTATAGACCTGGTTTTAGCTCACTGCTCCTATTTTGCCCCTTGAACCCTTATTTTTGTTTGAGCTCAGCAATAGTTTGTTTTTCCCAGTTTTATTGTGATATAATTGTCATATAATATTGTATAAGTTTAAGGTGCAGAATATAATTTGATCTATGTATATACTGTGAAGTGATTGCCATGCTAAGTTTAAATAATATCCATCACATTACATAGTTACAGAGATTTTTTTCCTTGTGATGAAAACCCTTAAGATTCACTCTCTTAGCAGTATGCAAATACTGTGTTACATATCTTTCATATATATAATACAGTATTGTTAACTGTAGTCATGTTTTACACCACATCCCCAGAACTTAGTTATAACTCAGAGTTTTTGTTTGTACCTTTTGACCACCTTCATCATTTCTCCCACCTTCAGCCCCTCCCTCTGGCAACTAATAGTCACTATGTTTCTGTGTTGTGTTTCTATGTTCTTTTTAGATTCCACATATCATTGAGATCAAAGAGTATTTGTCTTTTTCTGCCTGACTGATTTTACTAAGTGTAATGCCTTCAAGGTCCATCCTTATTGCCACAAACTGACAGAATTTCCTTCTTGTTTTCTTTTAGCCATGCCATGCAGCAGACAGGATCTTAATTCCCTAACCAAGGATTGAACCTATGTGCCTGGCTGCTGGAAGTGCATAGTGTTCATCACTAGATGACCAGGCAAGTCCCACTTCTTTTTAATGGCTGAATAATACTCAACTGCATATGTATACCATGTTTGCTTTATCCATTCATCCATTGATGAACACTTAAATTGTTTCCATCTCTTGGCTATGGTAAATAATTCAACTGCACTTTAAAGAGTATGTTTATTATAATTCATCCAGAATTTAGTATTCTCAGGGGAGGATTTTCATAATTGCAATTATAACCTTACCAGAAGAGCAACCCCCACATGTGTATTGATCTATTTATTTTTCATACCCCACCTAATTCCAAAATTATCTTAGGTGGCCTACAGATAGTGGTATGGTGGAGTCATCTTACACTGGCTTATGAGAAATTTATTGTTAAAGTTAAGAATCTTGCAAGCCATCTGTTAAACACAGCCATCATTAAAAATTAAATTATATAAACTTACAATTAAATCAATTGTTAAAAATGTAATACTCAAATTCATCACTTTCTAATTATGTTCCACTGTTACTTATACTCTTGAGGTTATTTATGTCCATCGTATCTGCATGGTGAAAATTATGTCCATCATATCTGCATGGTGAAAATGCTACAAAAGGTATCCTACTGCACATCTCCTCCTAAGTCCATGTTGGACAGCCTCATGTTAGTATCTTGAAATTGGCCATGGTGGGAGTATTTACACCAGGGAAATGGACACACATTACAAATCAACTCTTTATTTATTTCTTTATTGATTGTCTAAATTTCATATAGTGATGAAGAGAATGATAATGGTGCAGAGTAAATACTAAAAGTGTGTCATATCCACAACAGTTACATTCTGAATAGCACAAAAAGTTGAGGAAATATTCTTCCAGCGTTTGGAAGCAGTTAACAAATTTAGCAAAAAAGTTGCTTACATGGGGAAGAGTGAGTGGGTTTCTGACACATGACATAGATCTTTGTTGTTTCACTTTTGTCTTCCTTGTTAAAGTAAATGGAAGTATCAGCCAACATTCATGTCTAAACTATTCTTATTTATTGATTGCAACCACAGGTTGGCTGTGGATAAAGGATTTGACAAAAATGAACAGAAGCATTCTATGAGAATCAATTGGCTGCTTGGAATTTACAATAAGCATTGTGTATTTTACTATTATTTGTTTACTGTGTATTATACATCTTTTATAGCAGCACGTTTGTAATACACATATACATTGTTTTCAGAGAACCAGGTGTGGAACATTGCCCAGCACTCCTCTGCTTACAGGACATATATAGATACACTAAGGTAAGATGTGAAGTAGATGAGAAAGGTCAAAGGAACAGCAAGGAGAGGGCCTCACTAGAGCTGGAGATGATGCTAATAGACAATTTCATATTACAGAGGGCAGACATGGGACATGGTGGGGTGCAGGTTTGCCTCTAAGCTTCCCAGCACATCTTATTAATATATAAAGGGAAATTTGATCGTGTACCAATTTTTCAGTGTTTGGGTCAGAAATTATGGCAATTCTCCTAAGCTAAGTCTGAAAGGAATTTTACTCTGAGGCTGTGTGTACAATGTGTTTTTCTAAATATCAGTAATATCCTTAAAGCAAACCCTCACTTAGAGTCAAAGGAATACTTTTGGAAGTGTACCTCTGAAGGCTGGACACTTCTTGCCAAAGTGCATTTCTGTAAGATACACTGTTGAAGTATTTGTGGATGAAATCATAAGAACTCAGACTTGTTTTAAAATTCTCCACAAAACAAAGGAATAAACAAACATCTGATGAAGTGAATAATTGAAGCAAAAAGAGCAAAATACTGATAAATATTGAAGCTGGATGGTGGGCAATTGGGGATTCACTGAACTCTTGTCTGTACTTTGAAACAAGACTGAATCTTATTAATGTAGTCTGTTATAACAGCTCCTCCTCCCTTCTCCCCTACATACCTTATCTCCGTTTCTCCCTCCTTGCTATTCCTGTGGTAGAACAACTGGGTCTTTTGTCCTTCCCAATTGTGGATTTGGCTGTTGCTACCTCATGGTGACAAAAAAATATTACCTAACAGAAATCCATTAAACTTAGAAATCCTACAGGAATGAGACAGGTCAGGGATGTATTAATGAAAACAGAAGGGAAGAAAAATGAGCCATCTGACCCAAAGAAAGGAATTGCAGTAACAGGGGCACAACCCACAGGGAAGGTGAGGAAAGTGGGGGCTGAAAAGCAGAGGATCCGCAAAGAGAAGCACTGGAGATAACTTTTGCCTGCTGCTGATTTCTGAGTTCTTTGTCTTCTCGCACTCCCCTTCCACACCCTGCCACCTCAACCCTCAGGCAGAGTGGTAGGGCAGGGGCAGCAGGGGAGGAAGGTGTCAGGGGCATTTTCCTCATTCTGGTTGCACTGTTGAGCTAAAACTTAAGGGATTTGAAAAAAATTATTTTTCTTGAACCACATGCTTTTTAAGGAAAAAAAAAGATAAATACATTTAAAATCAAATCAGTTTTGAAGGGGCAACATCTTTATCATCTCCCATCCTTGGGATTCATTTCATATTCAAATAAATAGAAAACTACTTGCAAAAAGGCAAATTATACCTAGATTTACCCACAGGTGGCATTTCATGCCATGGCTTAATGGCACTTCATCAACATGAGCTTCTCTGGGCTCACTGATTAGTTCTTACAATATGGAAAGTGCCTTACCATAATTTTTCATTAGTTCACAGGTTATGCCATTTGGAACCATGTAAAGTAGCTAATGTTTTGGTGGTTTTCAAAAACACGGTCTAACCAAGAAATTCAGGCACCACATGCCAGTGACTTAGGGACCATTTAGGCATCTGAGATATGACTGTGATTAAAGGTTAGTTGTAACGGTATTATGATATTTTAAAATCTTGGAAATGTATGAGCGCTGATTTAACTAACAATGATGAGCATCAGCCCCAGGCCCGTCCTGTGGCTCTGCTGCAGCCAGAAGCTGTGGTTCCCTGCCCAGGCTCGCTCGCTGCAAGCCCTCCCGCTCAGCTCTTCTGTCTGCTGAGGTGATGCCTCTGCTGTCCAGGCCTCACAGAGGTGCCTTCCCTGTGTTCTCCGGGAATAACTGGTAGCAGTCTGCACCCAGGAGATGCTTGACAACTGAGAAAATTGATCTTCCTAGAGAATTGCCTGGAGGGTTTGTCTGACCTATCAGTGGGTCTTACCTAGTTTCTAAAAAAATGAAAGGCAACAGGATGAAATAGAATGGGAAACCATCAGAGCATGTGATAAAGATAAGTACTATTCTTATGAAAGCTTTGTTTCAATTATTTATGTGGGTATATTGCGTACTGAGACATAATGTGAAATGTATTTTTAAATGTGATTCAAGTCAAAAGGTCTTGAAGAGTGCTGCTCTCAGAATGTGTAATTTACCACTGGAGCAAGCCAGACTAGTAAGAAGCTGTTGCTTAGACACATCACAGTGGCTCTGAAAGAGTGCTTAAACATTTCCATAACCAGTTTAAAACAATACACACCTTTCCTCTCATATCTTTAGCTTTCTGAGATATATGTGAGCTTAGTGAATTCCTCTGTTCAGGTAACAAGAGTTAGCATCTATTCAGTATTCCTTCCATCCACAAACATTTACTGAGAGTGTTCCAGGCACTGAGAATATAATGATGGAAAAAATGGACAGGATTCCCTATTTTAGCGAAACTTGTATTCAAAAGTAGAGGACGAGGCAGACTATAAGCAAGGTAAATCAGTGAAATAGAAAATGTTAAATGGTTATAAATGCCAAGGCAAAAAAGCGAATCCTCCTTTGGGAGGATTTGGAGGATATATTCTCAATTTTTCTGCATAACATATTACTACAAACTTAGCCAGTTAAAACAACATATGTTTATTATCTTACAGTTTCTGTGGTTTGAGGAGTCTGGACACGGCTTCACTGAGTCCTCTGCCCAATGTTTTACGGGACTGCAGTCAACATGCCACCTAAGCTGAAGTCTCATTTGAAGAATTAACTGGAGAATCATCTTCTTGCAAGCTCATTCAGGTTGTTGGCAGAACTTAATTTCCTTCCAGTTGTATAATTGAAGGCCCCAGCTTTTTGATGGCTCTCCACTGGAACCCACTTTCAGATCCTAGAGGCATCCCAGTTCCACTGGCCCTCTCACTATATGGCAGCTGACTTCTTCATGTCATCAAGGAAGAGCTGTCGCTCTGGTTTCCTAAGATGGTGTCTTTTATCGTGTAGTCTAAATATGGGGTGACAGCCCATCGCCTTGCTGTATATTGTAACCTAATCAGGGAAGTGACATCCTATTACCTTTGCTCTGTTTTATTAGTTAGAAGCAAAAACAGGTTCTACTCTCACCCAAGGGGAGAGGGATTCTAGGTGTGGCTCATTAGAGGTCACCTTAGGGAATATCCAGACCCAGTGGGGTTGCAGTTTTAGGGTGGCCAGAGAAGGCATCCCTGAGAGGTACCATTTGGGGAAGGTCCTGGGAGGAGAGGAAGAAAGTCATGTGACCATCCTGGGGAAGAGCATCTTCCCAAGAGGAAAAAAGCAAATGCAAATTTTCGAGGAACATGCCTGCCATTTTGAGACAAAATAGCCTGTGTGCCAATGAGAAAGATCAAAGTGAGGGACAGACGGATGCTGCAGGGGAAAAAGAATTGCTGGAGAATCACCTGTGAGTAAGCAAGGAGAATCTAGTGCAGAAGTCAAGGGGTTGACACTTGCTAGTAAGAAAGACAGCTTCCTGGTAAAAGTCTTGAAGGCAGAGTAAGTGGGCACATGTACAAGTGTAGACACGGTGATGGGAGCGTCTACTTTCTCACTGAACTAAGAATCAGAGACAGCTGCTCAAAGTGAAGACTAGGGAGGTGTTAGCCATGTGAGGGGGAATAAGAAGATAGGAAGTAGTCATCCATGAGGATGGGGTTAGAAATGAAGCCTTCCAGGGAATGGGGAGTGTCAGTCTGTTCACTTGGTAGCAAGCAAGGCCCACCTGATCTTAGTGCTTATGAATTTAAGGAGAGACCATTCACCATGCTGGGGTGTCTTTCACTGACCACAGTCAGTATGTGTGGAGATAGGCAATATATATGCAGAAAACTGGATTGAACAGGGTTGTGGTTTAGGTAAGTGAATGAATGCACAGAAGCAGAGAGGGGCAAGGTGCAAGGGAGAAGTATGGTCAGTGACCGTGGAGTTTAAGCTAGGGCAGATCCAGCTGGCTGGAAGTCAGTAAGGATATAGTTGAATTGAACAACACTGTTATCAACTGGATCTAGTTCATATTTATACAGTTCTCTACCTCAGAACAGCAGAATATTCATTCTCTTCATTCATGCTCATATGGATGATTAAAACACTCTGGGTCATAAAAGATACCTTAACAAATGTAATAGAGTAGAAATCCTACAAAGTCTCTTCTCAACCACATGGAATTAAACTAGAAATCAGTAATTGAAAGAAAGCTGAAAAATCTCAACATCGTTGGAGATTAAACATGACACTTTTAAATAACATATGGGTCAAAATGAAGCCATGGGAAAAATTTTTAAAGAATATTTTCAAGTAAATAAAAATATATCAAAATTATGGAATGCAGTAAAAACAAGGCTTAGAAGAAAATTTGTAGCAATGAATTCATATATTAGAAATGAATTATTGAGTCAGTTGACATGAGTTTTAAGACTAAATATTTTATAGAGGATGGAGAGGTGCTGAAAGTGACATGAGATGTAAGAAAGACACTTAACCCTCAAAGAACAAGAGAAGTGGAAAAGAAAACTGCCACCACCTGAGAGCCTGCAGGGGAAGCAGAGTCCCAAGGGGAAGGTAGGTTCCAGTGACTACAAAGATTCAGGGAAGTTCAGAGAAGAAATTAAGGCTGTGGACATTTTGCTGATGATTTTCAAAGGGCTCTGTGGAAGAGCTTCAGGGAAGGGGATCAGAAAAAGGAGTGCCAGAAAGGGGTGGGATAAGGGTTTCAGGGTTAAAGGACACCCAACCAAAGCAAAGTTAAGGGGCATGATAATTTGGGGCAAGTTGTCCTGATGCTGCAAGAAAGAAGTTGTAGGGGACTCCTGGGGACACACGGAAATTCTGTTGTCACATAACATTGAGGCTGGTGGTCTCTTGTGAAACCTGCAGAAGGTGCTCTTCCTGAGCAGAGGAAACAGTCCATCCCCGAGTACTCAAGAAAGAGCGTGGGGAACCTTAGTCAAAAGAGGGTTAGTATAGGGAAACTCGGGGAAGTAAGGAAGACAGGCAGCTAGACTTGCTAGTTAGAAGACTGTGATACATTTACTTATCATGTGTTAAAGTTTGTGACCATGCTGCCTGAGATTTTAATTATTTGTGAGATTGCAGTTATTTGTGACTGCTAATTTAGAGTTTAATCTTTTTGTAAAACAGTTGTTCATATCTCTGTTTTTACTGTTACAGTTGTTGCTCATTCTCATCTCATGTTTTGAATTCAAATTCTGAGAGGATATCCAGTCATCTCACCCAGCTAATCCACCCATTCCTTTCTTTCTGTCTCCCTTCCTCCCTCCCTGTGTCTTTCCATCCCTGCTCCCATCAGTGCATCCAGTCTTTCATTTATTTGTTCATTTAGCAAGTATTTATAACATCCAAAACTAATATAATACCATATGTCGATTATACCTCAAAAAAAAGAAGCTTCTTTCAAGAAACAAAAAACTCAGGTATTTATGGAGCATTTGAAGATCCTCTGGAGAAGGGAATGGCAGTCCACTCCAGTATTCTTGCCTGGAGAATTCCATGGACAGAGGAGCCTGACGGGCTACAGTCTATGAGGTCGCAGAGTCGGACACGATTGAGCGACTAACAGTGTTTCAGAAACTGTTTCAGGAGACTAAAGTGATGACAGCAGATAAAGCTTACATTCTTATGCAAATAAGCAAAAAAGGTGCCTGAGAAGTGCTGTGGAGACAAAAAAAACAGAGTAAGGAGGAAAAGGAATACTGAGAGAGAGAGATCCGGAAAGAGGTCTCTGATGGTGACTTTTGAGCTAAGGCCCTGAGGGAAGTGAGGGAGGAAGGCAGGCAGAAAACAACAGGAAGAGCATCGTGAGCAAAGGAGAAAGAAACTATTTCAGGAAGAACAAGGGAGCCAGTGTAGCTGGAGTGAAGCGACAGGGAGAGTGAAAGGAAGTGAAGTCAGGTGGGTGTGCGTGTGGAGAGAGGGTGGAGGGTGCTGAGTGTGAGCCAGAGAGGGAGAGTCTGACTTGTTTTATTTATAGTTGTAGAATTTTATTTAGGTTCATAAGTGATTAATTTTCTTTCTAAAAGTCTAAATAGAAACCCTATTCATATATAATTTTTTGAATTCAAATACAGTAAAATTCACCTTTTTTAGGATCCACAGGAACACCGTGCCTGCAGAGAAAAAATCCATGGATGCTGAGGTTCCTTATATTTACATGTAATCTACGCAAATCCTCTCATGTACTTTAACCATCTCTGATTTCTTGTAATACCTAATACAGTGTAAATGCTGTGTAAATAGTTGCTGGGATGCTGCGAATTCAAGTTTTGTTGTTTTAGAACTTTGTCAAAAAAATTTTTCCCCTGAATCTGAGATCTGAGGTTGGTTGAATTTGTGGATATGGAACCTGAGGATATGGACTGCGTAGTTCTGTGAGTTTTGACAAGCACGTACAGTCGCATGACTGTCACCACCGTCTAGGCTTCCCCACTCAGTGCACTGGGGCCCCTGTGTGGCCAGCACGGCCCCGCCTGCAGTCCCTGGGACCACTGTTCTCTTTTCTGCCTTTTAGCTTTGTCTTCAGAGTTTTGTCTGTAGGGCGTCATATAAATGAAACTATATCCTTGGCCTGTGCTATATAGATGTGTATTTATGTGGCTGCACTGGGTCCTAGTTGCAGCAGGCGGGATCTCAGTCTTCGTTGGAGCATGCAGAATGCCCGCTGCAGTGGAAGTACAGAGTCCTAACCACTGGACCGCTAGGGAGTTTCCTCGTCTCCTTTTTGCTGAGTAGTAGTCCAGTGTGTGCATGTGCCTCTGTGTGTTTATCTAGTCACAAGTTTAGGGACTTGCAAGTTGTTTCCAATTTTCGATGAATGAGAAATAAAGCTATATACAAATTCACATACTAGCTTTTGTGTGAACATTTCACTTGGATAGTTGCCTCAGAATGGGAGTTCAGAGTCAGATGGCAAGCACATTTTAACTGTATAAGAAGCTATCATACTGTTTTCCAAAGTGGTTGTCTCATTTTGCACTCCCACTACCAATGCATGTCACTTTTAAAATTTTAGTCATTTCAGTTGGTATGTAGTGATGTCTCCTTGTGGTTTTAAGTAGCATTTCCCTAGTGACTAATAACACTGGGCATTATTTTTATGTAATTATTTGCCTTCTATATATATCTTCTTTGATGAAATGTCTTACAAATATTTCATGCCTTTGATGAATTGCTATTGAATTTTCAGAATTTTTAAAAATGTATTTAGGATATAATTTCTTTATCAAATTTTTGTTTTTCAGATATTTTCTACCAGTCTTTGACTCTCTTTTTTCCCGTTTTTAAAAAAATAAGGTCTTTTGAATAGCAAATGTTTCCAATTTTTACTTAAGTCCAGTTATCAGGTTTTAGGTTTTACATTTAGGTCTGTGATCTATTTTGAGTTAAATTCTATGCAGTGTGAGGCATGCATCAAGGAACATATATATATTTCTTGAAAAGACTATTCTGTCTTCTTTGAATTGCCATTTAGGCTTATGTATGGTTGTGTTTATGAGCTCTTATCTGTTCCACTGATCTGCGTGTATTTGCCAGGACCTCACAGCCTTGATTACTGTAGCTCCATGGTTCTCCATGGCTCTGATGGTTCTCTTGAGGACTCTCAAGGGTTCTGCTTGTTTCTCCCTTGCACACTCATGTCGTGTGTGCCCTGGTGCCAGGCCTGGTGTTTGTTGTCAGAGCAGTGTTTCTTCCTCTTTGGCCACCTGCTCACTTAGGAGGTGTCATGGTGAGAGCATGCTTAAGATCTTCTGCAGATTTCAAGTGTACAATGCACTATTAGCAGCTATCCTTGCTTCCTTTGGGAGGGTGGTTCATCCTGGTGCTGAATGGTCTGATGTATTGGACAAGAACGTGAAAGTCTCAGGCTAGCCTGTTCTGGGAAGGCCCTTCTGGGCCAGATTGCCAAAGATTAATGACCTTGCTGATGATCTCTGGCCTTATGCTGATCCTGTGGTGCATGGCCGCCCTGACTGGGCAGTGCCCTTGGCCAGGGTGGACCTCAGAGCATTTGCCACACCTGTTCCAATCTGAAAATTTCCCCATGTATGACATTCATTTAACTATTCTTTCATTTAAATGTGACATTTATGGTGCTGTGTTCAAGGATTATAATGAGGAAGGAGACAGAAATGGTTCCTGTCCTCACAGAGTTTACACTTTGGACAGAGGCATTAAGTAGCTTAGTAAATACTCAGTAAAGTTTGCAACATGAGCTGTAGTCAGTTCTCCATACTGTTTATATAATGTGAATTAGTTCACATTTTGTCTGTGCTGCTTTTGTGCTAGAATGGCAGAGCTGAGTGCAGCAGTCACAGAATGGCCGACATAGCTCATAATACTTATCATGTGACACTTGATAGGAAAAGTTTGCTGAGCCCTGGTTGGATACCTTAGATGTGTTCGGAAGATACGGTCACTCAGGGATGCCCTCTGAGCTGAGGGTGAGGAGGGAAGCAGCACTGATGGAAACCACGTGTAGTCACAGACTCTCACAGATAGAAGCCTTGCGGGGGCATCTTCTTGTCCAGTACGTTGGTCCACTTAGCACCAGGCTGGGCCACCTTCACACTGGAGGCTGCATGGTGACTGTAGTTAATGATACAGAATTGTTTACTTGAAACTTGTTGGAAGTAGATCTAAGTATTCTTACCACAAAAATCCATTAAAAAAACCCAAAAGAAAGCAGGGAAAATTCCCCTGTCACTTTATTCCAAGACAGTTTCTAAGAGAGAGGAAGACATTTCTTTCTACTCATGGAAAAAAATACAAAAAGTACTCTGAGTCAGAAATGTCTGTCTACCAAAATCTGTTCTCCTAGTTCCATAGTGTGGCGTGGTAGCTGCCTGATAGCTGTCCAGTCAGGAACTGCATTTCCTACAGTCCTTTGTGTCTAATGTACCCAGGTGACTAGTTCTGACCAATGGATTGGGAATGGGAGTGACCTGTCATTTGTAGGCTGGGATTTTTAATGAAATGCTCACTTGAAAGCCCTCTGTCCCCTTCAGCTATCTGGATATAGAGGGCGCTGAGGTTCTGGAGCAGGACTTCTGAAACTTCTGTGTGTTTGAGTCCCTTGTATCTGGAGATTAAAGCACAGGGCAAGTACAGTAGGTCCAGGGCAGGGTCTGCGATCTTGCATTTTTAACAAGCTTCCAGGAGATGGCAGTGCTGTTGCTGCTTAGACTTATTCTGTGATGGAACCATAAAATGAAAGGAACCTGTTTCTGAATCACTTAAATAAGAAAAATCTCCTTTACTCAGCAACTCCTGATCTGTTACCTGAGTGAGAGATAGGCCTTTGCAGAGAGGTATGGGCGTGTCTGCATGCTCAGTCACGTCCGACTTTGCAACCCCTGTCGACTCTAGCCTGCCAGGCTCCTCTCTGTCCATGGAATTTTCCAAGCAATACTGGAAAATACTGGTTGCCATTTAGGGGATCTTCCTGACCCAGGGATCGATCCCGCATCTCCTGTGCCTCGTGCGTTGCAGGCAAATTATTTACTGCTAAGTCACAAGGGAAGCCCATTTTAAAACTTGCCAAAGCCTTATACCATTAGCTCATTGACAATAGCAGTGGTTAAGGGGGAAAAAAAAAATCTGGGTTTTATATTTGTTGACTTGGATTAAAAACAGAGTGAAAATGTTTGGGATGGGTTATGAATGATCTGCCTCATCTGGCGGGAAGGTTAGTGGAGAGCAGACGATGAGGGTCTTTGACCTTGAGAAGTTTCAGTGCAGGGAGTTGAGGTAGAGTCTCTTAAGCAAGGGACTAGCGGGTGAGTGCCAGGGCCCTGGTACAGGTTGCAGGGCAGAGGTTGGCTGGAGGAGCCCAGCCAAAAGTGTGGTCCCTCAAAGGCTGCTTGATACCAGTGACAGAAGCCTGGGCAGGGAGGCAGATGGGATACATGGTGTCTGAGTGTGTGTGTTATTTGGAAGAGTTGCAGTTGGAGCAGAGGTGCAGAAGGAGTCAAGACCTGCTCCAAGGTCAAAAGCCACAGGAGCCTTTTGCCTCCTTGCAGTGAACATTCACAGTGGGGAGGCCAAGTTCATCTGAGGAACCTTGACCAGCTGGACCCAGCGTGCTAGAATTCAGCCAAGGATGCTAGTGGGAAATCTCTCCCCAGGTGCTGAAGAAGAAAGGCTGAAACAAGAAGGCCTGCCCTATCACTGTTGGTATGGTTCTGACCTTACCTTCCGGAAAGAAAGCCGAGCTGGGTCTTCTCAAGGCCTGCTGGCTTTGGGACAGAGCTGGGCCTGAGCAGGAACAGGAGGAAGTCAAGGGAAAATAATACTGGTTTTGGATAAAGCACCTGGGTGGGTTGCAGAAGCTAGCCTTCATCCCATCTGGTATTCAGGTAACATCAAGCTTTTCTGTCAGAATTGTGTAGAAATAGCAGCAAACCTGAGAATAATTGCAAGCTGTCCACTTTGACTAGTCAGGGTCATTTACCATGTTGAAAACCATTTTTATTCAAGGGAAACTATAGTGGATTTAGACATGAGACCAGTTTTTTTTTTTATTATTATCTGATGTTTAAATACTCACCAAGCACCTATTGTATGTTAGGCACCATGAAGATTAATTGTAGAAATCCAAGGTGAATTTTCATACCTTGATGATAGAGAAGAGAGCAGATTATAAGAATGTGAATCTGTGTACTGATTAGATACCTGCCTAGGAAAGCTCTTGGAAGAGTTGAAACACATCTGGGGGCTGGGAGAGGCTGAGTTCCAGGTCAGCAGCCTGTGAGGGCTGCAGCCTCCAGCAGAGGATGGAGGGGAAGGGAGAGAGGCAGGAAGCATAAAGGTGGGCTCCACCCCAGCTCCGGGTTCTGTAGGGGCACCCATGTCATGTCAGGTCGTCCTTCCAGTAAAACCCATCAGTGCCTGCTGCTGCCTGGCATGGAGGCCCACATCCTGGCCAGGGCCTGTTAGGCCTGTGAAATCTTCACCCCAGGCCCCCAGCCTTCTGCAGGCCAGTTTTTTATATCCTCTGCCCCTAGGTGACGGGCTGCCATTAGGTCTCAGATTTGGAGCTTGGCCCCCAGGCCCTTTTCTTCTCAGGTGGCTGAACTGCTCTAGTTTGCCCAGGACTCAAGATGGGGGTGTGTTGCTTGGATGCCCACTCAACAGTTTCGAAACCAGGACCATCCTTGTCAAACTGGAGGAAGTTGTCACCTTGTTCCCGAGGTCTGGACCCCCCACACTGTTCCTGTCCTGGTATCTGCACCAGTGAACCAGTCCCTGGCTGTTTGCTTAGGAGAAGCCCTGGGTATACCCCTCTTGGCCTCATGGGGCCTCCTGCTTGCCCACTCTGGCTCCTTCACTTCTCCTTTGTAGCTCTTATTACATCTGCAAGTAACATAACTAGTTGTGGAATTAGCTTCCTGATATTTAAAGCCTACACATCTCTGACAGGTGGGTAGTGCCTGTCTGGTTTAAAGTTATAGTCTCGGCTCTCTGCACAGTACCTGTCACATGACTGACACTGATCAACATCTGTTGAACGAGAATTCCGGAGCACCACTGCAAACCACTACATGTCTCAGCTGGTAAGAGCAACAACTTAAAAATGTGTACGTGTCATTATATATGTACTCTGTGCTCGAGTCACAGTCCCTGGCTATTTCTTGGCCCTCATTTCTCACCCGGAGGATGTCAGTGCCTGCCAGCGCGTCTCCTGTCTCCACTGCACCTGGACAGGGCTGCCAGGGCCGCCTCCCAGAGCTGAGTGCTGAGTTCATCTTTGCTCAAAAAGCTCTGATGACAGTCGACTGCTCATAGTAGCATTTGTGATCTGCTTGCCCCTACGTCTGTTATTCTTCTGCCTCTGTGTCTTTGTCAGTCTCAGTCAAAATAAACAAAACATTGTTTCTCTAAGGTACCTCCAACTTTCTTAACTCTGACTTCCCTCATGCTGTTCTATGCCTTATCCCTCCCATACCTTTTGAAATCCTACCCATCCTCCAAAGCCCACTAATACACCCCTTGTCCAAGGTCAGTTCTAACTGCCTCCACCCATTTCTGCGTTCTGTAGAAACAGACATTCCCACTGTGTTAACTGTCTTGATCTTCTAACCAGATTATAGGCAACTTGAGAACAGGGGCTATGTGCTGTGCATCTGTAATGCTTTATAGATGGTAGGTACTCAGCACTATTCAAAAATGCTTGTTAAGCTGAGTTAAGTAGGTTTAACTTCATGCTCCTTTTGTTTCATGTAGCCCATAAAATAATTTTATAAAAATTCTAGACTGATTTCATTTTTAACTTGACATCTATGTTTTTTTTCACAAATTTAAATACTGCCAAGGATATGTTTTTTTATATATGCTTTAAATGTATCTTATTTAAACCTTGTAGTTGCAGATTTGACTCATTTAACTTATGGAAAATACCTGCTATATAATCTAACTTGCAGAGCCAGTCCTTGTGGTCAAGTCAGACAAACAGCCAAACCACACATTCAGTCAGAAAAAAAGTCTGGCTTTATTTTAAAATTTAGATAAACGTGGGCACTAATTCCTAGATGGAGCCCTGCGGGGCTCTTGAATTGAAGGAAGGCATCGCCTGTGTAAGTGGTACTCTCTGCTTTGCTCTCCTGACTCCCAAAGGCCACCTTCTCCAGTTGTCACTTCAATGCCCTAGAGGTTTTACACTTTAGGGGGGTGAACAGAGTCAAATTTAGGTTACATGACAAGTCCATCTTTCTTCCATAATGTGAAGGGTCCTTGTGTAGGGCAGGTGGGAATGGGCAGTGGGCAAACCACAGGCCTTGAAATGCATAAAAATGGAAGATGAAGTTCTGGAAGTGGATTCCAGGTAAGATAGGTCTCTGCTTGTGTGAGCCCTGGAAAGTCTCTGTGTGCCCTCCAGGGATTGTGTGTTCTTGGTGTGAAGGCATTTGACCCAGGAGGAAGGCACAGTGGGGATCGCATCTTCTTTCACACGGACACACCTTGTGAGGGTTTTAGAAAATTTTCCTTCCACTTAATGAAGAAAGGTCACTTTGTTGCTTCACAAGATTTCCAGGTGAACTCATTCTCCAGGACACTGTTACATCAGAAGAAAATATCCAGTGAAACTCTCAGAATCTTTTAAAACAGATGCGGCCCTCAATCTGCAGTTGCCAGCAATCCTCCCCCAGGGCGGTGGACAGACTTCAGCTTTCCTGGATCACTGGGCTGCCAGGGTGATATGCCACCAGTGTGGCCCAGCAAGAGGTCAGTGTAGTTCGAGATTGTTGCTCCATCATTTATTCCCAAATGTTTACACATGCAGCTGCTATTACCATCAGTAAGCATAGGCATCATCTCTACACATTTAATTGGTGCCCTAAATAAACTTGACTTGATGTGGAATCATGCACTATCATTGGACATAGTGCCCTTACTGTGTTAAGACTTGGAAAGCACTCTGGAGATTTTGTAGGCATCCCGTCTGGCGCTATGGTTATCTGAAAAAGAAATCTCGTTAGTCCAACTTCTTCAGTAGTTAGGTCACTTGACTTTGCAGTGAGTTTGGCCTGAAAAATAATATCAGTTGGGCAGGGTCAGATTCATTCGAGGGGAGCCCCAAGCTTACACAGTTTGGGAGAGACTCAATAAGAAAGAAAATGTAAAATTTCACATGAGCTTGAGGGCTCATGCACGCTTCAGTTCCTCCAGCTTCACAGCAAACCCACCTGGTCAGGTGTCTGGCAGAGTGCCTTGCACTTGGAGTACACACCTGAAGCACTTCCAGGCATGTGTAGCCCCCAGGAGCCACACACTTCACCAGGTCTGGGTGTGTATGATCCACTGCTTGGAAGGGGAATCAGATCCTGATGAAAGCAAGAGGTTCTCTGCTGAAAGCCTTGCTGTTGTTCCAAGACAGAGGCTGCAGATTGGTAGGCTGTGGGCCAGACTCGGTTTGCAGGTGGTTAGTTGTGGTAGAAGATAAGAATCTTCTTGTTCAGTGTTTCTTAAAAATGTGAACTAAACTTGTCAAACTTTAAAAACCATAAATTTCATATAAAAAGCTGATTTCTTTTTTTTCTTCTCTCCACCCCCCCACCCCACCTCTTCTCATGAGGAACTGAAAGATAGTTCCAGTGACAGATGATAGCTTTAGAGGAGGGATGTGCTTATTGGTCCACCCGGTCCCCACCTTGGCTACCTTATTTTCTGCCTGACCTTGGAAACTTGATTCATGGTAAGGCCTTGTCCTTTGAGGCTCCTCACTTGCTCAGCCCTGGTGCTGCCCTGTCCCTGCCCTGATACCTTTGGTCTCTGATCTGTGATCTTTTTGATGTCCTAAGACTTTTTCCTTTTAAGATGTAATTGGCTGTGCATGATTAATACTGACACCTCATTTTTTAAACTAAATACATTGTTTTATAGATCTTGCTTTTTTCAACTTGCACTTGGCCTTTCTCTGGTTACTCCATAAAGAACGACATACATTTATGGTAATTATCTCAATTTGTGTGATTTCACACTTTGTATCAGCTTCTTCACTTTTCTGAGCGATACACAGTAGGTTTAAATCTTTAAAAAGAAAAAGCCTACTGGAGTAGAAATGGTCAGTTGGGAATTTTAGGCCTCCTGTTGACATCAGTGGGAAGTCTTGACTAGGGATGAGAACTATTTCTTTGGATTGTAATCTTGATGGCACGGTTGTCATCATCCTATTCCTGTTACTTCCTAGAACTCTCTTTTCTCTGTAGTGCAAGTATTGTATGTTGCAAACAGTTTATCTGGCCATTCATTTCGTACCTTTATACTGCTTTTCACTAAATCTTGGCTTGTGCATAAGCTTGGATTTTGCATGAAAAAAATCCAGAATTAAAAGAAAAAAATGTGATGGAATTTACTGGTGATTGATACCTACCTTTTTGGGGAAAAAAAAGTTTCAGTATCAATCAGCATAGCAAGCAACAGAAACATAGTGCCAATTCATGAATGATGTAGTCACTTGACAGGCAAATACCAACTAGAGCGTCTATGAGAAAACTCTGTTTACTAGGGTGAAAAAAGTCTACAGTTATTTTCCCTTGCAGTTTTACTGCATTTAGAGTCAACTTTCAAAGAAGTCCTATTTGGCCATTAAACTTATATTTTGAAAAATCTAAGACAACTGCAATCTTTAAAATCAACTCAACTTCTGGTAATTGTTTCCTTCAAATTAACACTGCCAACAAAAGAGTTTTGTGCATAGTTAGAACTGGCTAAGTTTAAATTTAGTGGAGTAAATGAATTTTAAAAGTAAGCTGGTACAAGACTTGAGTTTGTTTTTTATCTCTAAGAGACATTTTTCTTAAAATGTTGAGCTGCCTTTGAAACATATTTTTAAGTTTCTTTACCTTTTAAGTGATCTGATCTGTATTTGCCTTAGTTGCTAAGTTGTGCCCTACTCTTTGCAATTCCATGGACTATAGTACGCCAGGCTTCCCTGTCCTTTAGTATCTCCTGGATACTCAAAGGAGAATCATGTCCTCAAACTCATGTCCATTGAGTCAGTGATGCTATCCAGCTATCTCCTCTTCTTCTGTCATCCCCTTGTCCTCCTGCCCTCAATCTTTCCAAGCATCAGGGTCTTTTCCAGTGAGTCGGCTCTTTGCATCAGGTGGCCAAAATATTGGAGTTTCAGTCACTTTTGTTAAGGGAATGTTATTCTGCAGTGACCTATGATCCTGCCTGACCAAGGGTTTTAAAACTTTTTGATATATTTTTTTTAACAAAACTTCCAAAATCAAATTCTAATGAAATTCTTTTGACCCCTAGCTAATTTTGTGATGCTTCAAAAGGCCCCTGGAAAACTTCAGAGAGAGATATTAAACTAATTAGGTTCATTTGGTATGTTAAATTTCATGGGAAGTATTGTCAAATGAGTAATAAATCTTCTTATGTTATAAGGGGAAATGTTATAAAGAAGTTGCATGGAATTCTTAAAATCTGATACTCCTGGTAAAATTATCAGTCATAGTTCTAGTTATTAAAGTGTTATTTGTTATAGCAGAGGCCAGATTTCTTTGTCAATTGCATTGTAGTCAGATTTTAAAAGTGCCATATGTCTTTTGTCACTGTTGACATTTATGGTTTTATTCCGATGCTTTTACAAAAATGCTTCCTCTCCAAAAAGATTTATGGGAAGAACATTAGGACAAGTATAGGTTTCTGACTTTCAGACAGTAATGCTGAACTGGGTAAGAAATTAAGGAATTCTGAAAGGAAACCTAATGGCTTCATAAAACTGTTAACAATAGGAGTGAATGAACTGATGACTCTGGCTGTAATTTTTATGGTTTCTCTCTGAAAAGTAACTGGTTTTAATCTGTGTTTTCCAGATACAAGGAAACCCTCTCCTCAAGCTGATTATGACTTGCATTTGGTAAATTATGCTTTTGTAAACTGAATTGAAACATTTATCTGATCTTTCCAGGGACTGGAAATGCTTAGGTTCCTAGTAGCTTTGTCTGATATATTAGGAAGGACATCTCCTAACAGATACAGGAGTCTCAAGGAAAGGAATTCACCCAAGTCTGTGAGACAGTCTGTGACAAGCCCTTAGGTATGACTTTGCTATTTCTGAGAGGCCTTTTACAGGTTCAGTCAGGAACTCCTTATAAAAGAAGTTCCCTCAGAGCTATTTTTTAAAAAACCTATGCAATAAACTATATTTATATAAATCATCAGGCCAAGTTTATTGAGATCAGACTTACTTTGGAAACAAATTAGTCTTAATTTGGCTGAATTTGGTAGAAATGAGAGTAATTTTAGAAAAAGATTCTTTCAGTGAGTACTAAATTCTAATTGTGGTGAGGTCTGCATTTACTAAGACTCACTCCTCAGATGGTTCCTTGCTGTTATATTGTTTAATTGAATAATTAATAGGACACCCTAAGTTTGTTTCTGAAGCTTAGTCTATCTTAATAGTCTATCTTTAGAGGAAGATCAAGTATCCCACAACCTGCAAGCAATATTGTATGTACTGGAAATGGCATCTTTTAAAGGACCACCTCCCATGTAGGTGGAAAGATCCTTATCAGGTACTCTGCACTAGCTCATGCACTGCAAAATTGAAAGAAATTGACTCTGGATTAATATTTCCTCTTAGAAAGGGCTCCTACACTGGACTGGTCTACAGAAAGGACTGCTACTCTCAGATTTGCCTTAAAACAACACTCAAACAGAGGAGAAACTACACTCAGATCAGGATGAGAAAAAGACAACATCAGAAGTAGACAGCTGACTGAAGATGCTGGATCTGACCCGTAAGATCATTTATTGTGTTTTCTTGACTTCTCGGACCTTTGTACACTCGAATCCGATGTTTTTCTATCATGGGCATGATCCTGTGCTGGTTTTAAAATTCAATCCAGTTTTGGGTTTGTGACCAATTACCTGTGTCTAGTATTTCTGTGTTGGATTTCTCCTGTCCTTTTGGTTGGCTCTTAGGAAATTTATTCTAAAAGAAAGAAAGAAATTATAGTTCTATTCTGGACGCTATTGTTAGGTTATATCCCTTCACCTGGCCAATTAATAATACTTGCTCTGACTCTGGCCATAAATAGACATTTTCAAGTTCAGTCAGAGCAACAGACAAAAATTTAGCCAAAGAATATAGCTTCCCACAGTTTTAAGACTAATTTATGTAGTTAACACTAGGGTATATCCATTAATGTTTAAAGACTCCCTTATGTTGGGTACAATTAAACCATACTGTGGATAGCTAGAGCTTCTCAGGTGGCAAAAGTGGTAAACAGTCCACCTGAAGGAGGAAATCGCAACCCACTCCAGTATTCTTGACGGGATGATGCAGGCAGGCTACATACAGGCCATGGGGCCACAAAAAAAGGTGCAGCTGAGCACAAACACACACGCCCAAGGATAGCCAGCCTAGTAACACCGGGAAGGTGGGCTGGGCGCCTTGCGGACCGCGCCAGGATTGGGAAACGGACTAAGACAGCCTGGGGATGTACTGGGCTGCTTCTTACCAATACTGGTAGCTATGTTATTTGTATATTGCCTGTTTTACAAAACTGTTTCTTGCGTTATCAAATGTATGACTGAACCTCGGATAAAATGATGATTGGAAGCACTTGACCAGATATATAGTTCTCCTCTAAATATAAGTATATATGAGATAAATGATTTTAATGGTATAACCCTAGATATGGGAAGAAGCAATAAGAGGGAATTTCTTTTCCTGGACCATAATAGACTGGTAATGCTGGTATTGTCCAGAGACTTTTGACTGCTGTTCATCAGGCCCAGGCCAGTAATAGCACACTAAGTGCCTAACATGAAAGCCTCACCTGGCCTAGGGATCCCGAGCACCTGGGCCAGAACAGTCACAGAATGCCTCTCAGCCCACATTTACGACCCTGAGGGAACTCTGCCAACAAAAATGGGCACGTGCCATCTGCCTCTACACAGACGCAGTCACGCGCCACTGTAGTCACCGACCTTCAACACCTCCTGAATGGAGGTCAGGGTAGAGATCAGGAATGGGACACTGTGCTCTGGCAGAACAGGCCTTTGGATAGTCAGATGTTCTCTGGAGATTTTACGAGCTCAGTGCTTGCATCTCCTCATACCTAGAAAAGCACTAAAATCATTAAAGTGACATCTGCTCCTCATGACTAGCAGCAAGCCTCCACCAGAATGTGTGCTTGATTGCACATCCCACCCCTTCTCTAAAATCATACATAATACTGACCTCTCCCACCTCTCTGAGGCAGTTTCTCAGTTTCTCTGAAATGCTGTTTTCTGGGCTATATATAGTCCTCATTTTGTCCCAAATAAGACTTAACTCACAACTCTCATGCTGTGAATTTTTTTTTTTTTTCAGTTGACAACACACAGCCTATATAGTTGGAAAAAGAAAATATTTTTGGATATATATTTTATTTGACAGTGTTTTAGAATATCATACAGTAAACAAGATTTCTGTAAAAGTTAATTTATCCATAGTGGTGCGTTTCATAAAAATAGTTGCTCACTTACAGTCTTTCTGTGACTATTAATACATGTAATTATATTTATAGAGATACAGCTGTACAGGGTAAATTCACAGCTAACACTACACAGAAATATTACTTGGAATGGGGTTTAGATGATGTGCTGTCTTCACAGGTTATGGATTACAGCCGCATAAAGCAATTACTGCACAAGTAGTAGCTGTGAACTGTGCAAATTAGAGTTTATGCAAGCGTAATCTCAATTTTTTTTTTTATCCTTTTGTAACACATGGAAAATAAAGGTCAGAGGATACAGTTACCCGGACGTGCAGCTACACTACAGAAGCATTGTCCAAAACCAGATTCAATAACTTAATGGCAAAATAGACTGGATTTCTAGTCCAGGGGAGAAAGACTAATTGAGATTAAACCAAAAGTACTGTAAACTGCTACATGTGTTTGTGCTTAGTTTATGATGACTAAGTTTCATTTTTTGGAAATTGCTTTTACAGGCTGCAAGACTCTTCACTTGAGGCTTTCAACTACATTGTCCTCTTGTCAAACAACTATACTATACCTCTGCCTGATGGGAATTAAACAGCTGGTGCTCAGAATACTGCACTTACAAAGAGAGGGAAAGAGGCAACCCAAGGAAGCTGTTTACGTGTGCCCTCTTGTGATGGACCTGATCTCCCTGTTTGACTTTCTGACTTCAAGTAGGGGAGGTAAGGCTTATTTGCATTTGAACTCCTGTGAGGGGCAGAGTATGGGAAGCCTCATTATTTCAGGTCACATAAAAGAGAAACTGCCCTCTGAAACATTTGCCTTTTAGTATGTGTTGCTACAAATAAGAATGCATGGATAATTAACTGAAGGTAAATCTTTAAAAAGAAAGATTAAAAATTAAAATGGCAGAGCAGAAAGGCAAGCATTGAAATTTTACTAGATTATCAACCGTGGGCAAGGAAAATAAACATCTAGACAAAAAAGCAAACCAAATAGAAATAAAAGGAGAAATAATAAGAAAGGTAAGCAGAAAGGAATGCTAAAAAGATCCGTGTTCTTTAATGAAAATAAATGGGCTATAATAATGATTTTTTAATATTAGAGATTCATTGTAATCTGAGAAATATAGGAGGAATACTTTGCTCTGTCAAGGTGAAAATGTAATGGAAAGAGGAATCTTAAAAAGACAACAAATGAATGAAATATAACACTGCTGTCAAAGAAACTCCTATCTCTGAGCCTGAGATGAGAGGAAAGCCTTCTCATAAAGGAACTGCAGCAATGCCGATCTCAATTTAACAAATTGTGGTCCTTCAATTATAAAATTTGTATTGTAGATGAAAACTGATTTAAGATCTATGAGCTAAACTGCAAAATTCTGACTTATGGCAAACTGTTCCCTAGAATACAATTTTTAAAACCTTTTTTTCTACCACTGAAAATGTACAGAAATGTGATTACAGAAATGGCAGTACAAATGGATCACACCAGTGAATTCACTAGGTTTCTAACTCACCCTGCAGGTGTGCAGGGAACACTGCTTCTAAGACTGGTGATGGGTGCCACAAGTGAGCCGTGGAAACAGGTCATGGGCGAACAGTTCTGAATGTTTCAAAGAAACCTTTTAACCCCTGTCTAGATATGTCAAGAACAATTTATTTACAACTCTTCAGATCAATTAAAAGATATAATCTTGTCTCAGTTTCAGCTTGCTCCGTGCAGTTTGATTTTTAAGGCGATATTCCAGTTTGTGATTGCTCTTAACTTGTCCAGTTTCTTGAAACAAAGTTTGGATGACAGCCAGATCCTTCATGCAGTGGGGGAAATTTTTTTTCTTTTCTTTTTTTTACTAAAGCTACACTGCATTCTCTCTGATGTTCTTCATGTTATTTTGGTTCTTCCGTAGCTGCCAAAGCCCCCCCTGTTTGACAGGGGGCTTTAGGATCAGTTAAGTCTGCACTGTGGACGCCGTCCGGACCATGCTTATTGGACACGTGGGGCTTCACGTCGCTGCTCCCAAGCCTTGGTGCCTCGTGGATTTATGCATGTGACAGTGGAAATAAATTAAAACGCCAAGAGACGGAACCTAAGAACGGCCTGCAGGTATTGAGGCGGGGCGGCGGGCTCATCTCCCCGGGACTGAGGCGCCGGGTTTGAGGACGCCCGGCAGCTTGTCGGAGCCTGGCACCTTCCACGGCCCGGGCGCCACGGCAGCCTTGCGCGCAGGGGCGCCCCCGGGGGGCCGCGCGCCCTGCCTGGACCCCGCCAGCGCCCCCGCCCGGCTCTCGACCTCCCGTGCGCCCCCGCCGCGGCCCGGGCCCACGAACGCAGGTGCCGCGCCGGGGCCTCCGTGCCGGCCGAGCTCGGAGCCCGCCGTAGCCTGCAGCCCCTCCTTGTTGCCGGCCCGCGCCGCTTCGGCCACTGCGGGCCCAGGCGCCCTGGTCTCCGAGGAGGGCCTGCCGGCCTCAGGCTGCCCCTGGCCGCCAGGCGCCTCCTCGAGCCC
>SJXQ01001465.1:138963-163091 GCA_006408695.1 Aepyceros melampus
CGGGCTGCACGGCCCTCTGCGGGCTGGCCGAGCGCTCGCTCTGCTCCCCAAGGCGCTGCTTCTTCTGGCTGCCGGCTGAAAGCTCCTTTGGTTTCCTAACGTCGTGTTCCCTTTTGATATCCCAAGTTGGGTCTGGGCTTGTCTGGTGGGAAGGGTCGGAGGGTGGGGCTGGATGTGATGGAGAGAATGGAGAGAGGACGTCCTCCAGGGAGACGCCTACTTCCGGCAGACCTGGGGAGGCGGCAGCGGGAGCACTCCAGGAGCCGGGTTCGTCTGTGGGGCAGGAAGCGCAGGCATTAGGGCCCGGCCGCACACACGCTTTCCACGTCCCGCTGCCTCCCTCCACGTTGGGAATGAGAGCAGGTGGCCGGGGACCCCCTGCTCTCGACACCCCACCCGCACTGCCAAGAGGGCAGCTGACCTCCCCCCGGGGCTCTCTGTTCCCATCCTCTACCTCACCCCTTCCCTCCTTGCTGGTTCAGGAAGGCTGTTACAAAGCCCAGGCCTAATCCATCCCTTTGCCCTGGCCCCCTCTAACTTCTGGGGTGTCATCAGGTCTGACAGTCAGTCCTGTGTGGATATCTGACTTGGCAGAATGTAAATCGCCTAGGGCAGCCGTGAAAAATACAGATTCTTCCATGGTCAGTCCCAGAGCTTCCAGTAGGATAGGGCCACGGAAGTCCTCTGCATTTTTAACAGGCATCCAGGTAATTCAGAAAATGATTGGAGAACCAGCTTTTGAGAAAAACTGGCCTGCATTCTCTAGAAGAAGGTGGGGGAGTGACCTCAGCAGTTCAGTGTCACTCAAGACATATTTCTTAGTGACCACCAGACAGAATTTGGATAAAGACACCTAAAAAGGTTCATTTTTCTGGGGACAGGGGTGGGCAGTGGGACCAGGCTGGTGTGGAAGGAGGGACCCTTCTATGAGGCTCTGCCTTAAAGTGTTAGAAAGTTTTGCAGAAACTTTGACTTCCTGGATGGATACCCTCCAACTTTCCTTTAGCGTTACATTGTCAACCTGAGTTCCAGGATTGAAACAGGTAATATAAAGTTGTCTACTACATGTTCAAACTTTATGTTAAAACACAAATTATTTTATTCTGCAGGAACCTGAGGTTGCTTGGAGACAAGAAGGCAGACACCTTGAGCTCCCCTCCTTTCGTGAACATGCTGGTCACAACTAACTGCTCAACAGCCCCTGATCAAAGACAGGAATCTACCAGAACAGGATATTCTGCATCCAAAGCCAGAAGAAGAAACCACAAGATAGCGGTAGGAGGGGCACACTCACGATATAATCAGATCCCTTACCACCCAGGGCGGGAGACCCACAGACTGGAGAATAACTACATTGCAAAGGTCCTCCCACAACCTAGAAGAAATAGGCTTATTCTTAGAAAAGTACAGTCTTCCCACGACTGAACCAGGAAGAAGTAAAAAAAATAAAAACAGCCCAATGACAAGTACTAAAATTGAATCTGTGATTTAAAAATTCCCAACAAAAGTCCAGGACCAGATGGTTTCATAGGCGAATTCTACCAAACATTTAGAGAAGAGTTATTAACATCTATCCTGAAACTATTTCAGAGGAAGGGAAACTTGTAAACTCATTCTATGAGGCCACCATCACCCTGGATTGAAAGATTCAGCATTATCCAAATGGACTGTACTACCTAAGGCAGTCTGCAGCTTCAGTGCAGTTCCTATCAGACTTCTGTTTCTCACGTGGCCTCCTACCATAACCCAGTCTTCTCTTTTCTTCTGCTCTTCCCTACCTCTGGTCTCCATGCAGCAGCCACAGCAGTGTCTCTGAGACATAAATTTGATCATGCCATTCCTTTGCTTAAAACTTTTGGTGGATTCTCACTGCTCTTAGGCTAAAATCATTAACAAAGCCCACAAAAGCTTGCCTCATCTGGCCCCTGCCAGCCTCCCCAGCTTCACCTCCATTCATCCCCTATTCCTCATCCACACTGGTCTTTGTGCAGTTACTCAAACACACAAGCTCATTCTGTATTCTGGGACCATACATCATTGCTGGCTCCTCTGTACCCCACAGTGACTCACATGGTGGGTTCTTTTTCTTCTTTAGGACTCCTAAATATTACCCAAGAGAACCCCAACCCACAGTAGGTACTCTGGTCTCCTTGAGAGCTTCTTGTCTTTTTATTTCTTCATAGTGCCTGTAATTTGGAATTAATACTTGGCTGCCCCTTTGATTAACGTAAGTCTCAATTAGTAGATTGTAAGTTTCGTGAGGGCAGTGACCACACTGGTCTTGTGTATCACAGTAGACTTAACATCCAGCATAGTGCTTGACATAATAATTCACTGTATATTTGAATAAAAAATAAATCTGCACAAATAGAAATGGAAGACTTTCCAAGGGGAAGATGGTGGTGAAATGATGATGAAGTCTGTGTGAAGTGTGAGAGGAAAGAAGGAAGTCTGCGGAAAAAACAGAAGGACACCAGTGACAGGAAGTCCACAGGGAAGAGTCCTCAGCTTTCCCTGGTGGCTCCTCGGATGCAGAGGGCAGAGAGGGTCCTGATCCAAGTCCATCTGATACAACAGATGTTCTTCCCTCTGTAATCTTCCCAGTTATAATGATGATAATGCCTTTGCTTAAAGGAACATCATCCCTATGGAAGCATGAATCGGCATGCCAGTGAATGTTCAGATTAGCCCACAGGTAAGACAGAACCGAAATGTCTTACGCGCCCTTGAGGGAGAAGCAAACCCCTTTCCTAAGTTAGATCAACTTTATTCCCCTTGCTGTTATCAGCTCTAGCCAGTTTGGATCTCTCCTAGAAAACAAACCCGTGAATACACATTACATATTACTAGTATATGGTATACACAGATTACACACTCACACACACCATTATCTCTGGGTTAAAAGATGTAAGACCTCTTAAATTATCTTGTAGGAACCTGGCAATATTGAAAAAATGCTCTCTTTCACCTCATATGTCCAAGCTTTAAAAAAAAAAAAAAAAAACACCTTATCTACTGTGCTTCAACCACTCTTTTTATTTTATTGACTATCACTAGAGTGACAATAACCAGAGAGGTGATCTGCTAGGAATAAACTACTTATTGTAGTAAATATCTGTATTATTGGTTTTCCCAGGTGGCTCTTACTGGCATCAAAATTTGTACAGACGAAAATAAGTCAAGGAAGAGTTGGTATTTTTCTGTGCTGAAGGGTAAGGGAGACCCTTGGAAGGAAGAAAGGAAGGAAGCCAGGGATTGTTGCAGGGAAAGAGAATCTGTCTCCCGCTCTGCCCCTTACCTGACAGCCTCCAGGCTTCTAGCTTGGGCTGACTATTCCCCCAAACCCTGAAAAAGAGTCCTGTACTTGTCTCCTCCTCTCAGTGAGGTCTGGGGCCCGAAGCCTGATGGCTGCCTTTTGGATTAGGCTGTCTAGGAAAGTAACTACTATCACCACCATTGGAATGACTAATATTGACAACAGCTGACACGGATTGAAGCGCTTCCTAGGTACCAGGAACTATTCTGAACTCTTAAGATGTATTTACTCACCTGTAAACTTGAACATTTACAGATGGGGAAACCAAGGCACAAAAAGTTTACCTTGTTAAGACTACATAGCAGAAGGTAATAGAGCAGGGTAGTTCAATGATTTTCTGAATGGGGTGAAGTTCTGCAGGCACAGCTGGAATACTGTCACTAGACTCCTTTGCTATCAACTCTTTTGACTGGGGTTCATCTCTTCTAGGGCAGCTTGACAGGAACTCCCATCTAAAGCACTGTCAGAGGCAGATCTATTATTAATCCAAATAGTCTCTAAAATGCTATTTGTGTTTGAATCTTGGACACAGAGGAACAGTTACCAGAGCTGGGTGTTGTGTTGATGTGTTTTGGAAATATGCTGGGCATATTATTAGCTGGAATCAGAACAGTGAGATTAGATGTCTTAAGGTTGGGGATAATATTATATGTTTTAAAAATATCCCTCACGTTGTCACACCTTGAACCTGAATTGAATTGAAAATCTTATCTACAGGGGAAAAAGTTTCTTCAAGTGGTGATGGAAAAATTGGAATAGCTGCATGTAAATCAATGAAGTTAGAACATACCCTCACACCATACACAGAAATAAACTCAAAATGGCTTTTTAAGACTTAAATATAAGACATAACATCGTAAAACTCCTAGAAGAGAACATAGGCAAAACTGTGCCAGTGTTTTCTTTGGTCGGTCTCCCTCCCAAGGCAATAGAAAAGGAAACAAATGGGACCTAATCAAACTGAGAAGCTTATAAAAGATGCTCCTTATCGCTAATTATAATAGAGAAATGCAAATCAAAACTACAGAGAGGCACCACCTCACAGTGGTCAGAATGCCATCATAAAGACTGCAGATAACAAATGCTGGAGAGGATGCAGAGAAAGGAAGCTCTCCTGCAGGGTCGCTGAGAATGTGGATTAGCATAGACGCTGTGGAAAACAGTACAGTGGTTTTCCAGAAACTGCTAAGAAAACTAAAAATAGAATTAATTACCTTATGATCCAGCAGTCCCACAGCCTGAATGTCCATCCACAGATGAATGGATAAAGATGTGGTGCATATATACGCTGGAATACTACACACCAAAAAAATGCCATTTGCAATAACCTAGATGCAGCTAGAGATGGTCATACTAAATGGAGTAAGTTAGAGAAAGACAGACACCATGTGAGATCACTTCCGCATGGAATCTAAAGTATGACACAGATGAACCTATCTGCAAACCAGATCCGGACAGAGAGAGCAGACTGGCTGCCAGAGGGGAGGGGCGGGGGGGCCGGGTCAGCAGATACCAGGCTCATATATGGAGGGGGTGAGCAAGGTCCTGCTTTGCAGCACAGACACATTCAGTGATAAACCACAACCGGAAAGCATAGAAAAAAGAGTGTGCAGATGCTCACTCTCCTGTAGAAAGAAATTACCATGACACTGTAAATCAACTATATGTCAATAAAATGGTAAAAGGATAAATATATGGTAATATAAAAAATATTCAAACTAGATATTGGAAACATCTTTCACATAAATACTTTTGCTGAAATGAATAAAATTTCTGCAAAGAGATTTCTGGATTTGGGTAAGCGTTATTTCTTATAAATTGACTGGGTTAGAGAATACTGATATGATTATACAGAAATATATTTTCTTCTAATTTAGAATATTACAAGAAAATATAAATGATTAGATCAAAAGACAGTAATGTGAAGTCATTTTGGTATTCAGAAGGAAACTTGTTCAAACCATAACGGCTCACTTGGATTTGTTCTACCATCATGAAGATGATTGTTTTTTGTAACAAAATATAAATAAAAATGTGCATTTAAAAAAATTTCAGAAAAAAGTATTTGATTCTGCTCTTTCTGAAGCAATGTTTCCAGTCCAGAGGCACTGTTGATAGCCTTCAAATACGTATTTGTTTCACCTTTATTATCAAAGAGTGTAAACTAGGTGTTAATAGTCACAGTTTTTAAAGTTATTAATGTTTATATTTGTTTATTGATGTTTCACATCTGTACTCTTTTGCAAGCATTATCAAAGGTGCAGCATGAGTAAAGCCATGGCAAAATTTACTTCCATGGTTGAGGGCAAATCTCGGGCAATTAACAGTGGATCTCTGTTCAGTGTGTCCTAAGTATCACACCAGGTACTGCGCCATGTCACAGTATTCTCTTAATCCTCACACCAGCTCTTAAGAAATGGTGCTGTCATCCATTTCACAGATGAGAAAACTGAGGCTTAGCTAAGCAATTTGCCAGGACCACTCAGCTAGTGAGAATCAAAATGACTGACTACATAAAATTCCAGAGCCCAAGCCCCAAGTGTTACTCTATTTTAGTGCTTCCAGTACTTCTGTGCTTAACTTTTTCCACATCAGGAAACACATGGAAGAAGAGCTTATTTAGACGTTGCACTGGAGTAAACTGAAGAAGACAGTCAAGGTCTACAGATAACAGCCAAGTGTGTCCCGAGGGCTAAGGAGAGTCCATATCCTGGTATAACCCATCAGAGGGGTATCATGGAGAACAGATTTTGAAATTCAGTTTTGTTTTTTTTTAAACAAGGTACATCTTGATAATCCAGATTGAACTAGGGGTGTGGGGATGCCCACGGACCAGTCTTAATTAGTGAACTATCTACATTACAAGATACAAGAGAAACGTTGGTTTATTTATTCCAAGTATGTTTTAGAAAGCAATGCATTCTTCTAAATTAAAATCTTAAAAGTGCAATGTGTAAAACAGATAAAAGTTGGACATCTTTGGTTGGCTGAGTGGAGCCACAGTCTCTCCCATTCACCCCCAAGCCCACCTGCAATGGCTCCTCTGGCCATTTCTCAGGAACATGGAAGCTCTAATGGAATAGTCTGAAAACCACTGCCCATTAGAGGTGGGAAGGGGAAACAGTCAAGGAAGATTTGTGCAATAGGCTTTTTTCTAAGTGGTAGTAGCCAGGAGTTAGGCTTCAGAGATAGGAGATAACTGACAGAAGAGGAGCAGGTGGATATGTCTAGCACACCTGGGAAGGACAGACTTCCCCTTCCAGAAATCTGCCTGGGCTGGCTGCTGACCTAGAGCCTCAGTGCTCTGCTAAGTAGGAAGTGACCCCATTTGTCTTAAAAGTCAGTCAGTCAGCATCTGTGGAGAGGAGTATCCAGAGCAGCCAGGCTTTGAGCCCTCTTAGCCCAAACACTTGTGGCTCAGCTGGTAAAGAATCCACCTGCAGTGTGGGAGACCTGGGTTCAATCCCTGGGTTGGGAAGATCCCCTGGAGGAGGGAAAGGCTACCCACTCCAGTATTCTGGTCTGAAGAATTCCATGGACCGTATAGTCCATGGGATTGCAGAGTCAGACACGACTGAGCGACTTTCACTTTCACTTCACTTTAACCAAACACTTGTCGGGGCGAGGGGCAGTGAACTCGGGCAGGTTACATAACCCTTTCTAGCTTCAGTTTCTGAAAATGACAATTGAGAATTAGGGAATGTTTGCTCTGCTTCCATCACAGAAGTATGGATGATCACATAGAAGAATATATATGTGAATGTTTATATATGTGTCGGCCATAACATTCATAGTTTTAACCCAAATAAACAGATCATGCAGTTCAATATGAAGAAAAATTGAAATGTGTGGATATCTAAATAGACATTCTCCAAAGAAGATACACAGATGGCCAAAAAGGACATGAAAGTATGTTTAATACCACTTGCTATCACAGAAATGCAAAACAAAACCACAAGGTAGCACGTCCCACAAGCAGAATGGTCTTCACTAAAATGCCTATATGCAGTAAATGAGGAGGGCACGGAGAAAGAACTCTCCTATATGCAGTAAATGAGGAAGAGGGCATGGAGAAAGAACCCTCCTACACTGGGTGGGAATGTAACCTGGTAGGAGCCGTTATGAAGGCCACTGTGGTGGCTCAGACGGTAAAGAATCTGCCTGCAACGTGAGAGACCTGGCTTAGAGCCCTGGAGATCCCCTGCAGGAGGGCATGGCAACCCACTCCAATATTCTTGCCTGGACGATACCCGTGGACAGAGGAGCCTGGCGGGCGACAGTCCATAGGGTCTCAGAGAGTCAGACATGACTGACTGACTAAGCATAGCACATTAAGACTTCTAAAAAACAAAGCTATCATATGATCCACAATCGCACATTGGGAATGTACTGAAGAAAACGGTAAGGTAAAAGTACACGCCTCCCAACGTCATTGCAACACTACTTTCAATAGCAAAGACCTGGAAGCCACCAAACTGTCTATTAGCAGATGAGTGGATAAGGATGTGGGACACGTGTACAATGGAATATTGCTCAGTCATAATGCCGCTGAGGACAACACCGCTGGATTTGGAGATGATCGTACTGTGGGTAACAGGTCATACAAAGAAAGATAGCATATGATACCAGGTTGAGGTGGAAACAAAATGGATAAGAAAACACAAATTAACAAAAATAGACATAAGAAACTTTTGGTTACTAAAGAAAGGTGCAAGAGGGGTAAATTAGCACCTTGGGATTAGCATATCTGTAGAGGTACTCAACAAGGACCTACTGTCCAGCACAGGGTATTCACTCAACAATCTGGAATAAGCTATCTGGGAAAAGTGGCCGAAAATGAGTACACATAGCCCTGTGTATAACTGAATCAAGCTGCTTGACAAGGAAAACAAACCCAAGTTTATCAACTGTATTTCAGTAGAAATAAAAATATAAACAGGAATGATGCCTAGTATATCCTCAGGGTGAACAGAGCTGGTGGGGCATCCCTGGACCCTGAGCAGTTAGGGTCCTAAGGCTGAGGGAGCGAGCAGGATGGGGCAGGAAAGGAACCTTAGACCTGCACTGCTTGGTCCCTCTGCATGGGCTCCCAGGCCAGACCCAGGTGCGGCATCTGACAGCAAAGCCGGGTCTAGTGCACCCAAAGGGGATGGACCCTGTGGGCTGCAAGACTGAGGAGTCACTGGGTCTCCACGTCTCCTGGTGCCCTCCAGCCTCCTTCCTTAGAGTCACCCTGCCTACAGACAACAGTTCCCTCATCACAGTGCTTTTGTAGGTGTTGGGATTTGTTCCTGGGTGAAGGGTATGGGGGTGAAAATGGTGAGACAGAAGCCCTGGATATGTGTTCTGGCACATTCAACTCTAATTTACAACCGCGGACTTTGCCTGCCTGAGTAACCGAGGTGAGGAGGAAGAAATCCTGCCGCCCAGTGGTCATTTCCCAGAATTACAGGTATATCTCCAGTGTTGGCACTGGAGATGCCCATACTAGAACCAGGTCAGACAAAAATAGACACTATGATATTAGTTTGAAGTGTAATCTAAAGATGGATAGAAATACACAAACTGACAACAGAGAAACATGCTCAGAGACTTAGAAGAGAAATTTATGGTTACCAAAGAGGAAATGTGCAGAAGAGAAGCAAATTAGCACTTTGGGATTAACATGTAATGTATTTCTTGGGCTTCCCTGGTGGCTCAGATGATAAAGAGTCTGCCTGCAGTGAGAGAGACCCGGGTTTGATCCCTGGGTCAGGAAGAGCCCTTGGGGAAGGAAATGGCAGCCCGCTCCAGTATTCTTGCCTGGAAAATCCCATGGACAGGGGAGCCTGGCAGGCTACCGTCCATGGGAGTCACAAAGAATTGAACAGGACTGAGCAACTTCCCTTTCTTTTCTGATATTTCTAAAATAGTCAACAAGGCCCTACTGTCCAACATAGGGAACTACTCAACACTGGAAGAAGCCATCTGGGAGTAGAGTCCAAAAACAAGTAGATGTACTCCTATCTGTAACTGAATCGATGCCAAAACAAATGCAACTTTGTAAATCAACTGTACTGCACTAGAAACTAAAAATTAAATGAAGATATCAGTAAAAGGAATAATGCCTACTATAGTCACCTCTTGCCTGTGTGGTCAGGGCTGGGGGTACTATCCCTAGAGCCTGAACCAGATTGAGTTGAAAAGCTCAACTGAGGGGGATGGAAAGGATCTGCCAGGAAAGGAAGCCCCTTGGGCCCACAGTGCCTGGTCCCTCCACGTGGGAGCACAGTCCCCAGATCACATCGGGCCCGTCAACAGCAAAGCCAAGCATAGTGCCCTCAAAGGATGATGGGCCCTCAAGTTGCCAGGACTTTGAGGAGTCACCTGGTCTCCATGTCCCCTGGTGCTGGGGTTCCCACCTCCAGTCTCCTTCCTTACAGCACCCCACGTATAGAGAACAGCACACCCAACACAGCACTTTTGCAGGGGTTGGGATTTTTCCCACATTGAAGGGCAAGGGGTGGAAGTGATGAGACACAGCCCTGGGTCTGTGTTCTGGCACATTCTGCTCTCCTTTACAACCTAAGAGCAGGACTGTCCCTAATCATCCCCTCACCCTGGTTACCAAAGGTGGAGAGGATGGACTCCTGCCACCTTGTGGCTATTTCATAAACTACAACTTAAAATCAGTGCTTTGGGGAATCGCACTCATAAGGTTATTAGGTTCATTTTGAAGATCAGCCCTGGGATTTCTTTGGAAGGAATGATGCTAAAGCTGAAACTCCAGTACTTTGGCCGCCTCCTGCGAAGAGTTGACTCATTGGAAAAGACTCTGATGCTGGGAGGGATAGGGGGCAGGAGGAGAAAGGGACGACAGAGGATGAGATGGCTGGATGGCATCACTGACTCGATGGACGTGAGTCTGAGTGAACTCCGGGAGTTGGTGATGGACAGGGAGGCCTGGCGTGCTGCGATTCATGGGGTCGCAAAAAGTCGGACACGACTGAGCGACTGAACTGAAAAAAAATGGGGGAGGGGACCTCAAGAATTGTAAAGTCATAGTTGAGAAATACTTTTTAAAAAGGCGAACTTTCAAGACACTCATTTCAGGAGAAAAGTCATTTTACTTTACTAATTTTTTGTTAATGTAAACTACTTGGAAAGATGGTCAACATCCCTCATTATCGGAAAAATGTAAATCAAAATTAAAATGAGGTATAATCCTTGCACCAATTAGAGCAGGCATCGTCAAAAAGTCTACAGCAGTAAATGCTGGGAAAGGTATGGAGAAGGGAACTCTCCTGCACTGTGGGTGGGAATGTAAGCTGCCAAGAGCCACTAGGAAGGACACTATGGAGGTGCCTTAAAAAATGAAGTAGATGCTACCACATGATCTGCAATCTCACCTCTGGACAGATACCCGACAAAACCCTAAGGGAAAGAAGCATGCACCATTATGTCATTCAACACTACTTTCAATAGACACGACCTGTCCGTCAGCAGACGAATGCATAAGGAAGGCGTGGTGCATGTATCCAGGGGAGTATTGGGCAGCCATAAAACAGAATAAATTAATGCTACTTTCAGCAACATGGGTGGACTCAGAGATGATCAGATTATGGGTAGCAGGTTACACAGAGGAAAACAGCATACATACCACGCTGGGGTACAATCTAAAAATGGATAGAAACACATGAATTGACCAAACAGAAACGCACTCAGAGGCTTAGAAAAGAAACCTATGGTTAGGAGAGGGAAAATCCTGGACAGGGATGAATCAGCATGTGCAATTATTACATGAAAACTGGCATCTGTAGAGATAATCAACAAGGACCTGTTCTATACAGGGAATGCTAGTCAACACACTGGAAAGAGCTATCTGGGAAGGAGGCAAAATCCAGTAGATGTATTTGTATGTATAACTGAATGCATGTGCTTGATGGGGAAAAGAAAAGCAACGTTGTTTATCATCTCTGTTCCAATAGAAATAAAAATGATACAAAACTATAAAAAGGAATGATGTCTACTATATTCCCCTCAGGCTTGGGTGTTCGGTACTGGTGGGACATCCCTGGAGCCTGAGCAGCTAGGGCCCTAAGGCTGGACTGTCCTAAGGCTGAGGGAGCCGAGAAGGATGAGGCAGGACGGGAACCTTAGACCTGCACTGCCTAGTCACTCTGCATGGGACCACAGTCCCCAGACCCAGGCGGGGGGTCTGACCGCAAAGTCAAGTCTAGGGCACCCAAAGGATTATGGACCCTGTGGGTTGCAAGACTTTGAAGAGTCACCTGGTCTCTATGTCTCCTGATGCTGCGGTTCCCACTCCAGTCTCCTTCCTTAGAATCACCCCACATATGGATGAAAGCTCCCTCACCACCGCACTTTTGTAGAGGTTGGGGTTTGTTCCTGGATGAAGGGTAAGGGG
The DNA here is from genome assembly GCA_006408695.1 of Aepyceros melampus. Lineage (NCBI taxonomy): Eukaryota > Metazoa > Chordata > Mammalia > Artiodactyla > Bovidae > Aepyceros > Aepyceros melampus. The sequence goes on from SJXQ01001465.1 coordinate 150,687, forward strand.
GTGGAAGTAGGGAGACAGAAGCCCTGGGTATGTGTTCTGGCACATTCAGCTCTCATTTAAACTGCAGGCTTTCTCTCATTTCCCCCTTGCCTGAGTAACCAGAGCTGGGGGAAAAGAAATCCTGCTGCCTCATGGCCATTCATGATTACCACAGCTATAAATTCAGTGCTATGAAATCTTCCCTCAAGAAATGTGCTCTGGTAAGTAATCAAAAGAAAATTCAAAACACAGCCACTTTTAAGAAGCTCCTTTCAAGAGAGAAGCTATTTCAATTTTCCTTTAAAATCCTTAAAAAAAAAAAAAAAAAACCCATAAAAGACACGGAAAGATGCTCAACACTGCTCAGTATCAGAGAAATATAAAACAAAACTAAAACGAGGTACCACCTTACACCAGTCTGAGTGACCACCGTAGAAAAGCTTACAAACAGTAAATTTTCGGAATCGCATGCAAAAAAGGAATACTCTCATGCTGTGGGTGGCAGGAGCTATTATGAAGGATACCGTGGATGTTCCTTAAAAAACAAAATGATAGCTACCACATAATCCACAACTCCACTCCAGGGCATATATCTGACAAAAACCCTAAGGCTAAAGACACATGTACCCCAACATAATTGCAAAACTACTTTCAACAGTCATGACATGGAAGCCCCCAGACTGTCCATCAGCAAGTGAACGCATAAAGACAATGTGGTACACGAATATTAATACAAGGGAATACAGGTCAGAGAAGAAAAGGAATGCAGCAACGTCACCGCCTGTAACATAAGTGGGCCTGGAGGTGATCATACTATGGGACACAGGTTAGAGAAAGAAAGAAAGCTTATGATAATACGTTGAGGTGCAATCTCAAATTGGATAGAAATATATGAATTTACAAAACAGAAAAACCCTCAGAGACAGAAAAAACTTAAGGTTACCAAAGGGGAAAGGTGCGGGAGAAGAACAAATTAGCACGTGGGATTAATATATGAACACTGATTTCTGTAACAGATACTCAACAAGGTCCTCCTGTCCAGCAGGGGCGACTCTACTCAACACTCTGGAAGAAGCTATCTGGGAGGGTCTGAAAGTGAGTAATGTATGCCTATGTATAACTAAGTCAAGCTGTGTGACACCTAAAGCAAACAACATTATCAATCAACCATACTCAAAGAGATACTGAATATTAAATGAAAATTAAAAGCAACGATGCCTATTATATTCACCTCTTGCCTGGGTGTTCGGGGCTGGTGGGATGTCCCTGGAGCCTGAGCCGGGTAGGGTTCTAGGTTGGACTGCCTTAAGGCTGAGGGAGCTAGGCAGGATGTGCCAGGAAAGCAACTCTGACCCTAGTGCCTGGTCCCTCTCATGAGACCACTGTCTCATGACCCACATGGGCTATGGCACAGCTAAGCCAAGCCCAGTGCACCCAAAGGCTGATGGACCCCGTGAGTTGTGAGACTTGGAGGAGTCACCAGGTCTCCATGTCTCCGAGTGCTGGGGTTTCCACCTCCAGCCTCCGTCCTTAGAGTGACCCCACCCAGAGACCACAGCACCCTCATCACAGCACTTCTGTAGAGGCTGGGGCTTGTTCCTGGGTGAAGGGTAAGGGGGTGGAAGTGGTGAGGAAGAAGCCCTGGGTGTGGGTTCTGCCACATTCTGCTCTCATTTACAACCCACAGCAGGACTTTCCCTCATCTCCGCCTTCCAGAATAGGAAGCAGAGGTGGGGGAGAAGAAATCCTGCCACCACGTGGTCGTTTCCCAGAAATACAACTTTAAAACCAGTCTTCCGGCCACATCTTCACAAGGCCTGTGTGGTTATTAATGAAAACAGCCCTCAAGATATGTGCTTTGTAGGTAATGGAAAGAAAATTGAAAAAATTTATCTTTAAGAAGACCATTTCCAAAGAGAAGCCATTTTAATGTTACTCAATAATGCTTTTGTTTTTATAAAAGGACAGGGAAAGATGTTCAACATCACTCATTACCAGAGAAATGAAAATCACAACTACAAGGTTTTACCAGAAGCCCTCATTCATTAACCTCCAATTAAAATAAATAAATTTATATTTAAAAAATGGACAATTAAAAAGGATTAATGTCCAGCATATGTAAAGACTCCTGCAAGTCAATAAGAGAAAAGGCAAAAGCCCAGTGTGCTTAGTTGTGTGTTTTTTGTAAAGAAAAAAAACCCAAAAGTCTACAAGCACTGATTTTGGGGCCGGCATGGTGAAAAAGATCTCCACTATGCCCTGGGTGGGAATGTAACCTGGTAAGAGCCATTGCAAACGACACGATGGAGGTTCCTTTGAAAACGAAATGAGAGCTGCCACGTGATCTGTAGTCCCACTCCTGGGCTTACACCTGACGAAATCTCTAAGGTGAAAGACACATGGGCCTCAACGCCACTGCTTTCAAAAGCCAAGATGTGGGAGCCAGCAAACTGCCCATTAGCAGGTGAGTGCATGAAGATGTGGTACAGATACACGAAGGAATACTGCCCACCAGAAAAAGGAAAACGGGATGGCCCTTGGGGCAACACAGGTGGGTTGAGATGATCACACTGTGGGAAGCAGGTCAGCTAGAGAAAGACAGCACGTGATATCAGGTTGAGGTGGAAACTAAAAGGGATAGAAAAGCATGAACGGAAAAAAACGAATACCCAGACATAAAAAAGTAAACTTTTGGTTCACAAGGCCCTTCAGGTAAATAATAGAAGAAATGAAGAATGTGCTGTGGTAGGTAATCAAAAGAATATTCAAAACAAGGCTATAATTTAAGAAGCCCACTTCAAGAGAGAGGCCATTTCAATTTTACTCAAATTGTAACTCAAAAACATTTTACTTTTTCTTTTTTCCTGTAAAGGACATAGAAAGATGCTTCATATCACTTATTATCATAAAAATGTAAATCGAAACTATAATAAGGTAAAACCTAGCACGAGTCTGAGGGGCCATCATCAAAATGTCTACAAGCAGTAAGCCTCGCAGAGGACCTAGGAAAACAAGGATTCTCCTGAGCGGTGGGTGGGGATGGCACCTGGCAAGGGTCACTACAGAGAACACTGTGGGGGCTTCTTAAAAATGAAATTACAGGGCCCACAGGATCAGAAGTCCAGCTCTTAGGAATATACTTGAGGAAACCCAAAGGTAAAAGACACATGCACCCAAACGTCACTGCAGTAATCCTTTCAGTCGCCAAGAAGCCAGCAAACTGTCCATCAGCAGCTGAACGCGTGATGCACACAAGGGAACATCGCTAAGCTGTAAAAGAGAGACAAACGATGCCACTTGTAACACCTCAGCTGGACCTGGAGATGATCGCTCGGTGGGCCGCCGGTTAGATAAAGACAGATGGCATCTATATCATGTTCAGGTGGAATCAAAACATGGACAGATACACCCTAATTGAAAACAGACACATCCTCAGAGACTTAGACAACTATATTTACCAAAGAGGAAAGGTGGGAAAGAGGGAAAAATTAATACATGGGATTAATACGTGAACACTGATACATTTAATAGATAATCAACAAGCACCTTCTGTCCGGCACAGGGAACTCCACTCAACACTCTGCAAGATGCTATGTGGGAAATGAAGCTGAAAATGAGCAGACGTAGCCCTGTGTGTAACTGAATTGAGCTGCTTGACACCAAAAACAAACACAACACTGTTTATCAACTGTGTTCCAACAGAAATAAAAAGTGAACTGAAAATATAAATAGGAAGGATAGCTACTACACCCCCCATGGCTGAGTGGCCGCAGCTGGGGTACACACCTCTGGCTCAGCTGGGTGGGGTCTTAAGGCTGGACTGTCCTAAGGCTGAGGGAGCGGGCATGGTGTGCCAGGAGAGGACCTGCCTTAGACTCACAGTGCCTGGTGCCTCTGCACGGGACCACAGTCCCCATAGCCAGGCAGGTTATCTGACAGCAAAGCCAGGCCTAGTGCACCCAAAGGATGAGGGAGCCTCTGGGTTGCAGGTCCTTTGAGGAGTCACCTGGTCTCCACGTCTCCTGGGGCTGGGGTTCCCACCTCCAGCCTCACTCCTTACTGTTATCCTGCCTATAGATGACAGCCCTCTCACCGCAGCACATTCGCAGGGGTTTGGATTTACCCTGGATGAAGGATAAGGGGGTGGAAATGGTGAGACAGAAGCCCTGGTGCAGGTGTTGGCACATATTGCTTTCATCTATAACCCAAGACTTTCCCTCATCTCCCCCTTGCCAGAGCAACCAGAGGTGAGGAGGAAGAAATCCCGCCGCCTCGTTGCCATTCCCGGTAACTACAGCTGTAAAATCAGTGCTTAGGGGAATTGCATTCACAAGGCTGCTAATGAAAACTCCCCTCAAGAAATGTGCTGAGGTAGGTAATGGAAAGAAATTTCAAAACACAGCCAACTTTCAAGAAACCCATTTCAAGAGAGAAGCCATTTCAATTCTTCTCAAACATATTTTGTTTTGTTTTTTAATGTAAAAAGGCCATGGAAAGATGCTCAACATTGCTCATTATCAGAGAAATGTAAATCAAAACTACGAGGAACCACCTTGCACCAGTCCAAGCGGCCATCAAAGAAAAGTCTACAAGTGATAAATGTTGGGAAGGATGTGGAGAAAAAGAACTCTCCTATGCTCTGGGTGGGACTGTAACCTGGTAATAGCCACTACGAAGGATACTATGGAGGTTGCTTAGAAACGAAATGAGAGCTACCACATGCTCCTCAATTCCACTCCTGGGCATATACCCGAGGAAAATCCGGCGTCAAAAGACACATGTGCCCCAATGTCATTGCAACAGTACCGGCAATAGTCAAGACCTGAAAGCCGCCACACTGTCTACCAGCAAAGGAATGGATAAAGATGGTGTGGTACATGCATCCAGGGGAATATTGCTCAGACAAGAAAAAGAATAGAGTAATGTCACTTCCCACACATAAATGGATCTGGAGATGAGCACACTATGGCAAGCAGGTTAAAGACAGCATACGATACCACTTTGGGGTGGAATCCACAAATGTATAGAAATACACAAATTTACAAAACAGAAACACACTCAGACTGAGAAACTTACGGTGACCAGAGGGGAAGGGTGCTGGAGAGGGGTAAATTAGCACGTGGGATAAATATATGAACACTGGTACTGTAATAGATAATCAACAAGGACCTCCTGTCCAGCACAGGAAACCGATTCAACACTCTGGAAGAAACTATCTGGGAAAAGAGGCCAAAAGTGAGCAGATGCATCCATATGTGAAACTGAATTGAGCTGCTTGGCACCAAAAACAAACACAACGTTGTTAATCAAGTGTATTAGAATAAATACAAAAACGAAATGAAAATATAAACCGGAAGGATGCCTGCTGTATTCCCCTCATGCCTGGGTGATCTGGGCTGGTGGGACCTCCATGGAGCCCGAGTTGGTTAGCATTCTAAGACTGGACTGTCTTAAAGTTGAGGGAATAGGCACAATGTACCAGGAAAGGAACACCCTTGGACCCGTGGTGTCTGGTCCCTTTGCATGGGACCACAGTCTGAAGATTCAGGTGGGCCATCGGACAACTGCACCCAAAGGATGATGAACCCTCTGGTTTTAAGACTGAGGAGTCCACCTGGTCTCCATGTCTCCTGGTGCTGGGGTTCCCACCCCTAGCCTTTTTGACAGCACTCTCATCACAGGGTTTTTGCAGGGACTGGGATATTTGGGGGCGGGGGCGGAGTGTAAGAGGGTGGAAATGGTGAGACAGAAGTCATCGGTGTGTGTTTTCTGGCACATTCGGCTCTCATTTACAACGGAGGAGTAGGCCTTTCCCTCATCTGCCCCTTGCCCCTGTAACCAGTTGGGGGAAAGTGAAATTCTGCCACCTGGTGGCCATTTCCTATAACTGCCACTTTAAAACCTGTGTTTAGGGGAATGGCATTTACAAGGCCTGCTGGTTCTTGGTTCTTAAGGAAAACTGCCCTCAAGAAATGTGTTGTGGTAGGTAATTGAAAAAAAAAAGGAAACACAGTCAACTTTCAGGAAACCCATTTCAAGAGAGAAGCCATTTCAATTTTCCTAAAAAAAAAAATTTTTTCCCCCTATGTAAAGGACATGGAAAGATGTCCTCCAGCATCGCTCATGAATGGAGACATGTAAATGAGAACTACAATAAGGCACCACCCTGCATCAGTCCAAGCAGCCATCACAGAAAAGTCTACAAGCAGTAATGCTGGGGAGGGTGTGGAGAAAGAACTCCCCTGTGCGGTGGCTGGGAATGCCACCTGGTAAGAGCCTCTCTGAAGGACACCATGGAGTGGAGGTTCCTCTAAAACTGAGATGAGAGCTACCATAGGATCCTCAATCCCATCACTGGGCAAACACCTAACAAAAACAGAAGAAGCAGCAGAAGACAGACAAGCCCCAAGGTCACTGCAACACTACTTTCATTAACCAAGACCCAGAAGCCACCAAACTTTCTATCAGCAGTTGAAATAACAAAGAAGACGTGGCCTTAAATACAGGGACTGTGGCTTAGCCATCAGAAAGAATAGAGCCCCATTTGCAACACCACTGGCGGACACAGAGATTATCGTCCTACTGGAAGGACGTCAGATAAAGACCAATCACATATGATTCTACCACTTTGAGGTGGAATCTAAAAATGTAAAGAAACACATGATTTTACAAAACAGAAACATACTGACAGTCTTAGAAAAGAAACATGGTTGTCAAAGGGGAATAGTGGGGAAGAAGGATGAATCAGCACATTGGGATTAACATATGAACACAGATACCTCTAAAATATATAATTAAGAAGGGCTTCCCTGGTGGCTCAGCTGGTGAAAATTCTGCCCGCAATGTGGGGGACCTGGGTTTGATCCCTGGGTTGGGAAGATCCCCTGGAGGAGGACATGGCAACCCACTCCAGTATTCTTGCTTTGAGAATCCCATGAACAGAGGAGGCTGGTGGGCTACAGTCTATGGGATTGCAAAGAGTTGGACATGACTGAGCGACTGAGCATAGTACAAGAAGGAACTGTTGTTCAGCACAGGGAACTCCACTGAACACCCCGGAAGATGCTATCTAGGAAAAGAATCTAAAAAAGAGTAGATGTACCCCTGTGTATAATCGAATAAATCTGGTTCACGTCCAAAAGAAATGCAACACTGTTATTCAACTGTACTCCAATATTAACTAAAAAAGAAATGAAAATATATGAACAGGAAGAATGCCTACGATATTCCTCTTCACATGGGTGTTTGGTGTTGGTGGTACATCCCTGGAGCCTGGGCTGGCTAGGGGCCCAAGGCTGAGGGAGCTGGGAAGGATGTGCCAGGAAAGGAACCTTCTTGGACCCAAAGCGCCTGGTTCTTCTGCATGGGACCACAGGCCTCAGGACCAGCTGGGCCATCCAACAACTAAGCCAAGGTCAGTGCACCCAAAGGATGATGGACCCTCTGGGTTGTAGGTCCTTTGAGGAGTCACCTGTTCTCCATGTGTCCTAGTGCTGGGGTTTGCACCTCCAGTCTCCTTCTTTAGAGTTGCCCAAGCTTTGGACCACAGCACCCTCAGTAGTGTGCTTTTGCATGGGTTGGGATTTTTCTGGGTGTGAAGGGTAATGCTGCTGCTGCTGCTAAGTCGCTTCAGTTGTATCTGACTCTGTGCAACCCCACAGATGGCAGGCTTTACCAGGCTCCCCCGTCCCTGGGATTCTCCAGGCAAGAACACTGGAGTGGGTTGCCATTTCCTTCTCCAATGCATGAAAGTGAAAAGTGAAAGTGAAGTCGGTCAGCCGTGTCAGACTCTTAGCGACCCCATGAACTGCAGCCCACCAGGCTTCTCTGTCCATGGGATTTTCCAGGCAAGAGTACTACAGTGGGGTGCCATTGCCTTCTTCAGAAGGGTAATGGGGAAAAAGTAATAATACACCAGCTCTTGGGTGTTTTTTCTTCTGGCACATTCTCCTCTCATTTACATCCAGGAAGAGACCTTTCATGAAGGCTCCCATTGCCAGAAGAACCAGATTTGTGGCCATTTCTGGTTAAAAAAAAAAAAAAAAACCTTAAAACTAGTGATTTTGGAAACTTCACAAATGGCAACCCACTCCAGGGACAGAGGAACTTGGTGGGCTACAGTCCATGGGGTCACGAAAAGTCAGACACGACTGAAGCAACTTAAGACATGTATTCACAAGGCCTGAAGGGCTGTTAGTGACAGTATCCCTCAAGAAATGTACCAGAGTAAGTAATCAAAAGAGAATTCAGAAGAAACAGGCTTTCAAGAAGACAACTTGAAGACAAATTGTATTCACACCATTTTTTTTTTAACATATGAAAAGATGCTTAACATTACTTACTATTAGAGAAATGCAAGTCAAAACTATAGTGAGGTATCATTGGCACAAATCAAGGGGTTATCATCTAAAAGTCTACAAAGAATAAGTGCTGTGGAGGGCATGGGCAAAAGGGTACCACCCTACACTGTTGGTGGGAATGTAAATTGGGAATAGGCTCTATGGAGAACAGTGTGGATGTTCTGCAAAATAAACAAACTAAAAATAGAGCTATCACATGATCCCAAATACCATATCTGGGCATATACTTAGAGAAAACCAGAATTCAAAAAGACACATGTACCCCAACATTGACTCCAGCACTATTTACAATAGCCAGGACAAAGAAGCAGTGAAAGTGTCCACGGAGAGGTGGATAAAGAAGATGTGGCACATATATGGAAGTGGATGTTACTCAGCCATAAAAAGAATGAACTAACGCCATTCACAGCAACACAGCTGGACCTGGAGGTGATCATGCTCAGTGAAATAAGCCAGAGAAAGGAAACACTGTATGATATAAATTACAGGTGGAATCTAATCATAGATGGCTTCCCTAGTGACTTGCCATGTAGGAGACCTGAGTTCAATCCCTGGGTCGGGAAGACCCCGTGGAGAAGGAAATGGCAACGCATCCAGTGGTCTTGCCTAGGAAATGCCATGGACAGAGGAGGCTGGCGGGCTACAGTCCATGGGGTCGCAAAAGAGATGGACAAGACTGAGCGACTAAACAGCAATCATAGATATAAATGAACTTATTTACAAAACAGAAATGGCCTCACAGCTTTCAAAAACAAAGTTATGGTTACTTAAGGGGATAAGTTTCAGGAAAGGATAAAGTAGGCTATCTCTTCAAGAAAATTGGAGATGCCAAGAGAACATTTCATGCAAAGATGGGCATAATAAAGGACAGAAATGAGAAGGACTTAACGGAAGCAGAGAGATTAAGAAGAGGTGGCACAATACACAGAAGAACTGTACAAAAAAGGACTTATATAATGACCTGGATAACCATGATGATGTGGTCACTCACCTAGAGCCAGACATTCTGGAGTATGAAGTCAAGTGGGCCTTACAAAGCATTAGTAAGAACAAAGCGAGTGGAGGTGATGGAATTCCAGCTGAGCTATTTCAAATCCTAAAAGATGATGCTGTGAAAATGCCAGCAAATTTGTAAAACTCAGCATTGGCCAAAGGACTGAAAAAGGTCAGTTTTCATTCCAGTCCCAAAATAGGGCAATGCCAAAGAATGTTCACACTACCATATAACTGTGCTCATTTTACATTCTAGCAAGACAATGCTCAAAATCCTTCAATAGTATGTGAACTGAGAACATCCAGATGGACAAACTGGATTTAGAAAAGGCCCAGAAACTTGAGGTCAAATTGCCAACATTCACTGGATCATAGAAAAAGCAACAGTATTCCAAAAAAATCTACTTCTGCTTCATTGACTACACTGAAGCCTTTGACTGTGTGGATCACAACAAAATGTGGAAAATTCTTAATGAAATAGGAATACCAGACCACCTTACCTGTCTCCTGAGAAATTTGTAAATAGGACAAGAAGCAACTGTTAGAACCAGACATGGAACAATGGACTGGTTCAAATTTAGGGAAAGGAGTTCATCAAGGCTGTATATTGTCACCCTGCTTATTTAATTTATATGCATAGTACATTATGTGAAATGTCAGGCTGGATGAAGCATAAGCTGGAATCAAGACTTCTGGGAGAAATATCAATAACCTCTGATATGCAGATGACACCACCCTTATGGCAGAAAGTGAAGAAGAACTAAAGCCTCTTCATGAGGGTGAAAGAGAAGAGTGAAAAAACCTGGCTTAAAACTGAACATTCAAAAAACCAAAGATCATGGCATCTGGCACCAACACTTCATGGAAAATAGATGGGGAAAAAGTGACAGACTACTTTCTTGGGCTCCAAAATCACTGTAGATGGTGACTGCAGCCTCAAAATTAAAGACATTTGCTCCTTGGAAGAAAAGCTATAGAGGTGGGGGTCAGGATTGGGAGTTCATGTACACTCGTGGCTGATTCATGTTGATGTGTAGCAAAACGAATACAGTATTGTAAAGCAAAACAAACTAAAAAATAAAAATTAAAGAAAAAAAAAAGAAAAGCTATGACAAACCTAGACAGCATATTAAAAAGTAGAGATATCAGACTTTGCCGACAAAGTTTCGTCTAGTCAAAGCTATGATTTTTCCAGTAGTCGTGTATGGATGTGAGAATTGGACCATAAAGAAGGCTAAGTGCCAAAGAATTGATGCTTTCTAACTGTGGTACTGGAGAAGACTCTTGAGAGTCCCTTGGACGTCAAGGAGATCAAACCAGTCAATCCTAAAAGAAATACACCCCGGAATATTCATTGGAAAGACTGATGCTGTAGCTGAAGCTCCAATACTTTTGCCTCCTGATGTGAAGAGCCAACTCATTAGAAAAGACCCTGATGCTGGGAAAGTTTGAGGGCAGGAGGAAAAGGGGACGACAGAGGATGAGATGGTTGGATGGCATTACTGACTTAATGGATGTGAGTCTGAGCAAGCTTCAGGAGACAGTGAAGACAGGAAGCCTGGCGTGCTGCAGTTATGGGGTCGCAAAGAGTTGGACATGACTGAGTGAATGAACAACAATAATAACAAAGTAGGAGGTTAGGCTTAATATATGCCCAGAAAAGAGCTGACTCATTGGAAAAGACTGATGCTGAGAGGGATTGGGGGCCGGAGGAGAAGGGCACGACAGAGGATGAGATGGCTGGATGGCATCACTGACTCGATGGACGTGAGTCTGAGTGAACTCCGGGAGTCGGTGATGGACAGGGAGGCCTGGCGTGCTGCGATTCATGGGGTCGCAAAGAGTCGGACACGACTGAACAACTGAACTGAATATATATAAAACAAATAATCAACAAGGCCCTACTCTATCACACAGGGAATTCTATTCAATATTCTGTTATAACCTATATTAGAAAGTAAGTAAGTAATAAAGTCACTCAGTCGTGTCCGACTCTCTGTGATCCCATGGACTGCAGCCCACCAGGCTCCTCAGTCCATGAGATTCTCCAAGCAAGAATACTGGAGTGGGTTGCCATTTCCTTCTCCAGGGGATCTTCCCGACCCAGGGATCAAACCCGGGTCTCCCGCATGGGAGGCGGACGCTTTAACCTCTGAGCCACCAGGGAAGCCCAAAGAATTTGAAAAAAAAAAAAGGATATATATAAGTGAATAAGTGAATCTCTTTGCTATACACCAGAAACTAGTACAACATTGGAAATCAACCATACTCCAATATAAAATTAAAAGTTAAGAAAAATAAAATACATGGACAAAAGATATGCACTATCATTTCATCAAAGATGACATATAAATGGCAAGTAAACAGATAAAAAGATAGCTAACCTCATTAATGGCAAAATCCTAATTAAAACTACAATGAGATACCACATCTACTAATATGGCTAAAACTGAAACAAACAAAAACATAGAAAATAACTGGTGAGGATGTGAAGCAACTGGAACTCTCACCTATTTTTGTCAGAAAAGAAAAGAGCAACAGCCCCCTTAGAAATCAGTTAGGAGGTTTCTCAGAAAGTCACCCATGTACTTCCTATATAACTCAGCAATCTCACTGTGATATATCCACACAAGTTAACATTCAAACAAAGATCTGAGTAGTGCAAATTTTTTAAAAAATTCAAGTATAGTTGACTTAGAATGTTATATTAGCTTCAGATGTACAACATAGTGATTGTACATTATTAAGTGCAGGCGGTGGCGGCCGGCACACTAAGCATGGCCGAGAGCTACCCCACGTCCGAGGTCAGGGGCAGTGGCCTAGAGGAGCCACCCCACGTCCAAGGAGTGGTGGCTGCATGGGCGCAGGAGGGCCTAGAGGAGCTATCCCACGATGAAGGTCAGGAAGGGCGGCGGGAGGAGATACCCCTCATCCAAGGTAAGGAGCAGCGGCTGTGCTTTGCTGGAGTGCTGTGAAGAGATACCCCACGCCGAAGGTAAGAGAAACGCAAGTAAGACGGTAGGTGTTGCAAGAGGGCATCAGAGGGCAGACACAATGAAACCATACTCTCAGA